>CAUYQG010213801.1:0-17317 GCA_963574415.1 Tarsius wallacei | reverse complement strand
GATACTCAATATCTGCCTGGGGACGGGGAGACACCTTTTATCACCAAGGGTGTCTGAACGAAGCATATTTGTACATCTAATCCTTAACTGTACCCCACAATATGATAATAAAAAATACTGAAAAAAATAAAAAATAAAAAAATAAAAAAATAAAAAAATAAAAAAAAAGATGTGGTGTACAAATCAGGATTGGGTACATAAGTGCTCTAGGTACAGGTGACGTTTGGGCCTCCCATTGGACCTCACTTCGTCTGGATTAAGATTGTCTGGATTAAGATTATTGATTTTATGTGCCCCCTGCCCCCGGCCCTGTTCTACTACTGCCAATCCCTTTCTTGTAGTATTATGATAGGTTTTCAGGCTATATGTCTGAGAACATGTGGTAGTTAGTTCTCTGTTTCTGTGATAGATCACTGAGTATGACAGACTCCAAATACATCCAAGTTGCTGTGAAGTCCATAGTTTTGTCTTTCTTAATGGCTGCATAATATTCCATTGTGTATATGTACCACAATTTTTTAATCCAGTCCAGTTTCGATAGGCAGCACAGTTGGTACTGTGTTTTTGTTATAGCGCTGCGATAAACATGTGTGCACAGGTGTCATTTTTGTAGAATGATTTGAGTTTCTCTGGGTATATTTTCAGAAGGGGGATTGCTGGGTCATATGGAAAGTCAGTTTCTCGTTCTTTTAGGAATCCCCACGCTGCTTTCCATAGAGGTTAGACTAGTTTGCATTCTTACCAACAGTGTAGAGATGTTCCCTTGGTCGGGCACGGTGGCTCATTCCTGTAATACCAGCACTTTGGGAGGCCAAGATGAGAGGATTGCCTGAGTCCACAGGTTTGAGAACAGCCTGGGCAACTTGGTGAGACCTCATCTCTACAATAAATCACAAAATTAACCGGGTGTGGTAGCATGCGTCTGTAGTTCCAGTTACCTGGAAGGCTGAGGAGGAAGGATCGCTTGAGCCCAGCAGGTACACTGGAGTGGCTGTGAGCATGCCACTGTACTCCAGCCTGGGCGATGGAGTGAGACTCCAACTCAAAAAGAAGAAAAGAAAGAAAGAAAGAAAGAAAGAAAGGAAGGAAGGAAGGAAGGAAGGAAGGTGCTGGGATTGCTTGTTACCATGATTAAGGGAAGTGTTAAAATAGGTTTATGTTTTGTTTCATTTCATTTCATTCCATTCCATTCCATTTTATTTTATGAACAGAGAAAGTTTCTCTTTTCTCCGCATCTTCACCAGCATCTGTTGCTCTTTGTTTAATTAATGATGGCCATTCTTACTGGAGCTAGGTAGTATCTCAATGAGGTTTTGATTTGCATTTCTCTGATGATTAGTGAGGCTGAGCATTTTTTCATGTGTCTGTTGGCTGCTCATATATCTTCTTTTGAGAAGTATCTATTCATGTCTTTTGCCCACTTTTTGATGGAGCTGTTTGCTTTTTTTCTTTTGCATGTTTGAGTTCCTTGTAGATCTTAGATGTTAGGTCTTTGTCAGGTTTACAGTTGGCAAATATTTTTTCTTATTCTGTTGGCAGTCTTCCTGCTTTCTTGATGGTTTCTTTTGCTTTACTCTGCAGTTTGGTGAGGTTGCGCTTGTCAGTCTTCTCTCTTATGACTTGGACTTTTGAGGTTTTGATCTGGAATTCGTTGCTTACTCTGATTTCCATAAGGGTATCTCCTGTGTTTTCTAAAAACAGTGTGAGTTTTTACCCTTAGGTCTTTGATCCATTAGGAGTTGATTTGTGTGTATGGTGATAGGTATGGGTCCTGTTTCATTCTTCTGCATGTGGTCAGTCAGTTTTCCCAGCACCATTTACTGAATAGGTTCTCCTCTCCCCAGTCATTGTTGATGGAGGCTTTGTCAAAGATAAGTTGGTTGAGAAATGGAGGTTTTGCTTCCAGAATCTCTATCCTGTTCCATTGGTCTATATGCCTGTTCTTGTACCGATACCAGGCTGTTTTGATGATTGTAGCCTTATAATAAAATTTAGAGTCTGGAAGTGTGATACCTCCTGCTTTGTTTCTTTCTAGTCATTCTTAAATTTTAGTGTTTGGTTCTTGAGACAGAAATGAGCTTGAATTGACCACATAACTCCCCTTAAGACTAGACTGTGTTTTGGGGCTCAGGGAAACCACATCATAGAGAAAGAACATTGGTAAGGTTCAGATATTTCGAGTTTCAAGCTCTACTTCTCCTAATTAAAAATAGGATCCTGAGCTCTATTTTTCACCTCTCTAAATGTCAGTTTTTCACAAAATGGTTAGCATACACAACTGATGAGAAAAAAATGAGAAAATATTTTATAATGCCTCAAAGTTTATTTTTATTAATATAATTTATAATTATTAACACCTTCATCTTCATAATCAACTACCCTCTATGCATGCAATTCACAATTTTCTGAAATAGATATGCAGATGAACTTTTATTTGATATAGGCTTCAGTAGGTCTTTCTAGAAGTAAAGAGTGACATTTTATTATTTATTTATTTATTTATTTATTTATTGAGTTGGAGTCTCACTCTGTCGCCCAGACTGGAGTGCAGTGGCCGCTCCCGGCCCCCGCAACCTCGACCTGCTGGGCTCTGGCGATTCTTCTGCCTTGGCCTTCTGAGTAGCCGGAATTACAGGCATGCGCTACCATGCCCGGCTGATTTTTTGATTTGTTGTAGAGATGAGGTCTCACCAAATTGCCCAGGTGGGTCTCAAACCCGCGGGCTCAGGCAATCCACTCACCTCAGCCTCTCAAAGCGTGAGATTACAGGCTGAGCCACCGAGCCCAGCTAAGAGTGCCATTTTAAACAAGGAACAGCCGTACTTAAGTCCAATCAGGCAGATGTTAGTGATCTCTCGTCTTCCTGCCCTGTCCTTCTAAAATCCAAATCTGAGTTCATTTTATTATTGACACAATAGGTGTCAGATACCTTGATGAATAACCAGTTAGGAAGATTGTTCTTACTGTGAAAATCTTAAAATGTCATTGTCATAACATAATAAAATTCTTTTTCCTTTTTATCATAATCCAGCGTCTATGGGTGATTCTTCTTGGTGGCTCCCCTCTAAGTTGGAACCTGAAGATCCAGACTCATTTCTTCTTGCAGTGTTTACATTTTAAATATGTGGCCAAAGGGGTTGCTGCAGAAGAAGGAAGGGAGGATCTTACTACAGATTTTAGAAATCAGACCTGAATATGTTATGCACTCCTTTAGGCCACTTTTATTGCCCAGAATGAGTAACAGGCTTTCAGCCTACTGCAGAGTTTACTGGGTGCCCAGGAACAGGAGAAAAATTCTGTGAATATTTTGGCTTATTTTTTGGGAAGTGGAGCTGAAATGCAGCCTCTGTGCATCTGTATGCTGAGAGTCTGTTTCTACTGAAATCCCAAACGACTGATCCCTAGACCAGTATTCTTTCTTTACAACAAGCTTTCTTTGAGCTTAAAAATATGCTCCAGTCTCTGGTGGGGAGGGGGAGAGTTATCTGGTCAATCCGACCCCATGTTCATCTCAACATGACTGAGCACACCACAAACTAAGCTTACTGTTCCTATTACATGACTCATCAAAGGCTGTTTTCTTTGCTGTTCCAGTTGTTCGGTATTTTGTTGGCTGGGATTGCTTGTTACCATGATTAAGGAAAATGTTAAAATAGGTTTATGTTTTGTTTCATTTCATTTCATTCCATTCCATTCCATTTTATTTTATTTTATGAACAGAGTGTAATTTTATTGTCCACAAATTACTATCCCATATGTCTTGTAATTGGAGTCATACAGTATGTAGCCTTTTCAGATAGAGATTTTCACTTAGCACTATGCATTTAAAATTCATCCATGTTTTTGATGGCTTGATAAATTATTTTTTTAAATTGCTTTGTTGAATTGATGTGCCACAGTTTATTCATCCTTTCATGTTTTGAAGGACTTTTTGGTTACTTCCAGTTTGGGGCATTTATAATACAGCTGCTAAAATTATTCATATGCAGATTTTGTTTAGACATAAGTTTTCAAATCAGTTGGGTGGATACAACTAGGAGCAAAATTGTTGGATTGCATGCCAAGACAATATTTGGTTTTGTAAGAAATTGCCAAATATCATTTTATATCCTTAGCAGCAGTGAATTGGAATTTTTATTTCTCCATGTTCTCATCAGCTTTTGGTATTGCCAGCTTTAAAAAAACTAGTTATTTTAATAGGTGTATAGTTGCTAGTCATCCTTTTAAAGTTTCAAATGTTCTGAGACCACTATGGAAATAGCCAGGCAGTGGTTTAGCAGATGCTCTTGGCATAAGCATTATTCACCCTGGGTAGGGGTATAGGGGGTGGCTGGTTAGGTGATGATGTGCGGAAAGAGATAATTTTCCCCATATCAATTGGACAAACAGCTGCACAGGGTCAGGCTGTATAAAATCCTCACTCATTAAAAAGCTGAAAGATCAGCTCTTGAAAACTCTGACTTGACCATCACTCAGGCACTACTGAGTGCCCTTTTCAGTGGTCTTTTCTAAATGCATCTCCTTCATACATCTTTGGAACATAGAATTACTACTAGATCATCTCTGTAATTTATTTCATATGATAGAATTAGCAGAAAGAGATAAACAAATCTAAACTATCACCTAGAAAACTCTGATCATATAGGATTTCAGGGAAGCACAAGAGACTTGTTCTTATAGAAATCAAGAAATTGATCACTGAAGAGAGAAATGCCCTGGGAAAGAGGACGTAGCAGATACAATGGGAAAGGATTTTGAATCGATATCTTAGAAACTAAGCTCCCAACTTTTCAACTTCCTCTTGTCTCTACACACAGCAAATAGCTTGCCTGGAAGAATAGCCTTTATTCAAAGATGATTGACAATATCATAAGAAACAGTATTGTTCCTATGTATAATATGCAACATATGATACAAATGTAAGAACATGTGAGAGCATGTTTATGCTCAAACCTTCACCCCATGCTCAGAGCAAAGTAAATTACTGAAACCAGGAAGAAAGAGAATACAGAAGGTATAATCAGAAGAATAAACAAAATCATACATTATTTAAAAGTATTCAGAAAAAACTGCCTCATTGTCTAGAAGAAAAAAGCAACCTCAGTGAAAAAAGAAATAAAGTAGAACAAAAGAAGAAAACAGGACGATAGGGTATAGACATACAAAGTGAACTAGATTAATTTAAAAAGGATTAAAAAGGAGCAATAAAACCATTAGGAAATTAAATAATCATGAGAAAAAGAAAAACAAAAGTAGAGTTAAGACTTCACTGAACATCAAAAACAGGGTTGTGAAGGACAAGTTTAGAAAAATAATATAAAATAACCTGAAATAGGAAGAGTAGAAATCATCAGAAAGAAAATTATAGCTATAAAATATAGAAGAAAACAAACATATAAGTGATTAATGTTCTTGAAAAAGAGAACAAATTGGACAGAAAACAGTATTTTATAAGGTAACAGAAAACAATACTAAATTAAAGAAATTATATACAAAGTGAAAGGGTGTACCAAGTCTTAGAAAAGTTGATCTAGCAAACAGACAAGTATCCAAACAAAAACATATCAAATGTGAGACATAGCTATGTAGGTTATTATGTTTCAAAGAAAAAGAATGATAGCTCCTGTTTCCTCTTCTTTTTTCTTTCTAGGCTAACATTCAATACCAGTAGACAGTGGAGCAAGGTATACAGGCAATGTCTACCCTCCTCCAAAGGAAAGGAAGTGTGACACAAGGATTTCATACCATGGAAAATTGGTGTTCACGAATAAAGGCAAACGAAAGCCATTTTTATACATGGTAGAACTCAGAGTAAATATCACCCATGAGTCTTTCTTGAAAAAAGATGTGGTCATAAAATCCAGTCAACCAAGAAATGAAGCAAAATAAAATGCATAGAAATGGAGGAACAATAGTAACAAAGTTCTATGTACTGAATTGTTTTAATTTAGAAGTAATATTAAAGAATGCTTGTAATTTTGGTTACTATGCAAGATGTTAAGTGTTATAAGCCATGAAAATATATACAAATATTAAACTAAGATAAATTAGAGTGAGAATCTAGGAGGTGGAAGAAATTGAGTGTGTGTGCATGTGTGCTAATTTTTCTTATTTTTCATTGTACTTGGGGGATTCTATAAATACTGCTTATATTTGGTAAAGCAAGGAAAAAATTTATGAATATTATTAATAACAATGAATGTAGCAAATAAGATTTTACTTTTATTGTCAAGTAGCATTTTAACTGATCAAAAGGAAATCAGAAATACAAAATGAAACAAAGAAGCATGTATCCACAAGCAAACCAGAAAATCCAATGGCACTAAAATAAAAAAATTAACATAAAATAAAATAATAGAACTAAAAAAACCCAGATATATTATTTAATTACAATAGGATGAATTCACATATTATTTTTTAAAATCATGTTTTTCAGAAAGCAAAATAAAGTTAGAAGAAGTTAAAACAAGTGCCCGTAAAAAATTATAAAATATTGAATAAGGACATACTATTCAAACAAAAATAAATTAGGGATTAACTTGCAAGCACAAGATAACATTAAAATCAGACTAAAAATAATTAAGAGAAAGGATACTTTCCAATGATAAAACAACAAAGATCTCATTGTCATGAATTGTGTTCCTAATATCACATAATTGATATTAAGAAAAATGAAAATAGTGTCAAAATTAGTACATAAAAACCACTTGGTAGGGCTTTCTAATGAAACTCTCAGCTGAAGAAAAGCACATTAAGTAGAAGAAAACAAAATGAGGAGACATTAACCAAATAACATAACTAATAAGGTATGTATTGTTAATTCTGTATCAGAGAACAGCAAATACATATTCTTTACAAGTGCCTGTGGAACATTTACATCTTTCAATCTTATGTTGGTGTGATACAAATAAAATAATTTAAAGGATCATATTTTTGATCTCAACAAAATCAAAATGGGATTGTGAGAACAAGATCAGGAATCTCACCTATCCCACCTTCAAAATGATCTCTAGTACAAAGACAGAAGCATAACCAAAGTTGCTGAATACCTAGAAAATAACAGCAATGGAAATGCCATAGATTAGGACTTGCATACTAGTTATAATTATGCTTCCAGAAAATGTATAGCTATTAACATATTAGTATATGAAAAGCATGAAGGTAAATGAAATAGTTATTCATTTTAAAAGGTTTAAAAAACCAAAATAAATGTAAGGAAGACAAAAATATGAATTAATGAATAAAAACCAAAATTAATGATTTTGAAAACAGAAAAAAGTAGAATTAATAAATACAATAAAATGTTGCTTTGGAAAACAGACTATTCATTAACTATCTAATTTAAAAAGTGTATGCTTTTTTTTGGTGTGTTGGTGTGAGATATGTGACTGGAGAAAAATAATATTCACACTAAAGCCAAATAAGTGGGACAAGATAGAAAAGTGTATATCTCATTTCTGAATATTGATTTTAAAAAACCTCGAAAGTCTTAGCAAATATAATTGATTTTCACATGAATTAATGGTTTAATAAGTTATAACCAAGCCAACTTTTTTATAGAAAAGAAAGAACTATTCAAGATTAAGTGTTATATTAATATTATTCAATGTCTTAATAAAGCAAAGAAAAAAGACTCAGCATGTGGTTATCTCAATAAATACCTAAGCAAATTAACGATAAAATTTACCTATACATGATTTTTAACTGCTTTACAAAATATGGGATATATTTTTTTAATTCTATGTGAATACAAAACTATTAATTTTGAAACAATGGAAACATTTCCGTTAAAGTCAAGAACAAAGTAAAAAATCCCCCAAAGACTGTATTGATTATTATTTAATATTGTTAAATACTATAAGTGTTAGTCATTGCATTTAGAGAAAAAGGGGATATATGATTTATAAAAAAGAGATATAGAAAATTATTATCAACATATGAAACTAAAATATACCATTAAAAACTCAAATGACAAATTATAGAAGTAAGATAATTTATAAGATAATTCATCAGAATTGCTAGCATTCAATAATACATTTAATTGTACTATATTAATATAAATTTAATGTAAGAACATATCTCATGTATAAATGTAATAATAAATATTTACTTTCTATAATTTTTATTAACAAGATATGTGTAGGGCCTATAAGAAAATTTTTTAAAAAACTGTAAACTCTCCTAATGACCATAAAGAAGACTTGAATAAGCAGACAGACTTAGTTATTTTATAACATTGTGTAAATAGTAAAAAAAAAGTATATTAATTTAAATACTCAGTGTAATCCCAACAAATGTAGAATGCTTCACTTGGGAACTTGAAAATATGACTCCAAAATTCCTCTGGAAAATTGTCATGAAGAAATTGCCAGAACCATTTTGAACAAGAAATGAGAGTGGACTAGCACCATCAGATATTAATGTGCATTACAAAGATATACAAATTAAAACTATGAGTTACTGTAGCAAGAATAGACCAACAAATTAAGAAAACACAAAATTTATCCAAATAAGCTTAAATGCACATCAGAAGAAATGGATTATTATAGCATTTCAAACCTGTGAAAGAAAGATGAATTATTGAGGAGTTTCTTTTGAACTACAGGCTAGCCATTTGGTAAGACAGAGAAATGAAAGCTAAATATCCATCTTATTTTTCACACTGAAATAAACTATAGATTGATCAAAATTAAGATGAAGTGTGAAACTGTAAACATAAAAATAAATTTAAATTTTTTTGAGCTAAAGGTCTATCTCTATTTGATCTAAAATCAGAAACTATCAAGATACAGATTATTAAGTATGCAAACATAAAATAAATACTTCTGAACAATATTTAGAATTATAACCAAAGTCAAACATGTGAAAACTTGATATGCAACACACAGGACAAAGAGCTAAAGCCCCTGATATATAAGAAACTCTTACCAATCAGTAAGAAAAAATAACTATTGCCCAATACAAAGCTGGGAAGGAAGTAAAAAAGCAATCTGTTGAAAAAATGCACCCCAGCAAGACACATACAAATATCCAGAGAAATACATGAGAGAAAGATTATCAAGCTTTCTTATGATTAAATAAAGTTAAATTAAAATAACAACTTTTTTGTTGTTTTGTTTATCATTTCACCAAAGATCGAGAAGCGTGACAAGTATATAGGGAAACAGGCATTCTCATGCTGCTGATGGAGGTATATATTAAAAGTCTATATGGTTACTTTAATTATTATTAAAACGGCACAGATTATTTTTACCCACAATTTAACTTCTAAGAATTTATCTTACAGATAATTTTGGTCACATATGTGTAAGAATATTTTCTAATGTCCAAAAAGGACTAATTAAAGTAAGGTTATCCCATGGAATGGGGTAGTTTTCAGCCATTCAAAAGATTGATAATTTTATAATTTTCTTATGTACAATTATAGAATGATCTTTAATCCACATTTAAGGGAAAACAACCATATCAATGTTCAGAACAGTTTGTTTTCTAAAGATAGGGTCTCATTCTGTCACTCGGGCTGGGGTGCAGTGGTGCAATTGAAGCTCGCTGCAACCTCAGATTCCTGGGCTCAAGTGATTCTCCTACCTCAGCCCTTGAATAACTGGAACTACAGGCTATCTATCACCACGCCAAGCTAAGTTTTAGAATTATTATTATTAGTAGTAGTAGTAGTAAAGATGAGGTCTCACTTTACCGCCCAAGTTGGTCTTGGACACCTGGCCTCAAGCATTGGCTTCCTAGAGTGCTGGGATTACAGGAGTGAGTCATCCTCTATTATTTTTAATAAATTAAATAAAGAATACATACATCCTCTTGCTTAAGCTTTCAAAATTTCTGAAAAGGTCCACGAAAATAGTCAGTTCACATAGTGCTTTTGGGGTGTGACCTGTGAGACCAACTTTGTTGGAAGAGTTGTTTTTCATTATTTTACCATACAAACCCTTTAAATTTTTATCACATGCATGCATTTCTTTTTTAACAAAAATTTTTAAAAAGACAAAATAGCAATTTTTTTCCATGAACGAATGGAAACTAGATGATAACATTATTTGTAGAGAATGTTTTACAGCCTCTGTGAATCAAATTATAAATAAATGAAATATATCTTAACTTGAATAAAAGGAATTAACAGATTAATGGTAAAAATATTACCTAGTGGTTAAAAGATGAGTCCGTGGAAGCATGCAGGCTTAGTTGGAGTCATAAAAGCACATGTGATCTGTATTATTTTATTCAACAAGCAACTATGCTCTAGGCATTTTGTTTATTTTCCACCAGCCTCAATTTTATATTAAGATGAGGATAATAACAATGCTAGTAATAGTGATAATTATATTAATACCTATCTCAAAAACTATTATAAGGACTAAGTAATCAAGTGACCATAAAGCTTTTAGCACAATTTCTGACACGGTAATTACTTAAAATATATTAGCTATAATCTAAAGGAGTAGGAAAAAATGCCAGCTCTTATTTCACTCCAGGATAAACTATTAGGATGAGAGAGAGAAACCTATGTAAAGATACAGACATAACTATTTTCGAAACACAAAATGGGATTCATATTGTTTGAAAACCTGCCTTTACCCCTTAGCAATGCATTGCCTATATCTTTTCAAATCAATAAGCTCAGCTGCAACAGGGCGCAGTGGCTCATGCCTGTAATCCCAGCACTTTGGGAGGTGGAGGCAAGAGGATGACCTGAGTTCAGGGGTTCTAGACAAGTCTGGGCAACTTGGAAAGATCTCATCTCTACAATAAATCAAAAAATTAGTGGGCATGGTGGCACACGTTTGTGATTCTAGTTACTTGGAAGGCTGAGGAGAGAGGATCACCTGAGCCCAGTAGGCTGAGGCTGCAGTGGCCATGAGCATGCTACTGCAAGCCAGCCTGGGTTATAGTGAGAGTCTAACTGGGAAGAAAAAAAAAGTACACATGTACACCTGCTATCATGCCTTAGTTCAAGCTACCACATTTTCCTGCCTGAATCTTTGCAACAGCCCCTAACCTATGTCCCTGCTTCTTCTGTGTTCATGTCTCTCAACTTCTGCAAATTCTTTAAGCATTTTCCATTGCCCGCAGGGTCCAAACTTCATCGTTTGGCACACTAGGCTTTGGGCAATCTAATCCTTGTTTATTTTCAGGGCTTTATTTTCTATTACATTTCTTCACGAACTTTATGCTCTTGTCACCGCTTACCCAGCAGAGGCAAGGACCACAGGCCTTGCCTTTCCAACAGCCCTGTACTGTAGAACTTAGGCAAGAACATGGACTTCAAATTCAGACTGACTTGCATTCCAATCATGACTCTGACACTAAGTATAATGTGTGATGTGTGGCAGAGGGAAATTTCTTTTGACTTAATTTTTTTTAAGTGCTTTTGATGAGACAAAATTTTCTTGTTTAACCACAAGAATAATTGCATTTATAAGCCAGAATACAACAATAATTAACAAAAACTACAATGTGATTCACATAGTAATAATTAACTAAATGTTTTTTCCCTTAGAACAGAGGCAACCTTTCTTACATCTGGACTTTTCCTTAAATATCCACTGTAAGCATTTCCGTTCCCTTAGTCACTCTTACCCACGTTTTTACAAAAGCTTTCTAACTGGTATTCAAATCTCTATTTGGTCCCTCCTCCTATCCTTTCTTTCAGAGTCATCTTTCTAAGCATTTTGACTGTGTCTCTCTGCTGTTCAAAAATGTTCAATGATTCCCATGACCCCAGACTAAGCTCTTGTCTCCTACCAATATGCTCTCCTATGGCACCCCGTTCTTCTAGCTTCATTTATGTTCCAGCATTCTCTAGAGCTTTCCCATCCCTGTGTCTGTGCTCAAATTGTTCATGTTTCCAGAATGTTCTACCCTATCCACTGCCTTTTGAAATCTCTCTCCTCTTTCATGCTCAAATTGCCAACATGAAGCTTTCTGGAATGCAAATGTGTTTCTCTTTATTTGCAGAGCACTGTTTGGACATTTCTCATAAGTATATAGTAACTTCATACTTTATAAAAGCATTTTTTTTCTCTCCAGTAGATTGGGAGTTCCCTGTGAACAAGGGCAGTAACATTTATCTTTATACTTCCATCATCTGAAATCACAGTTGGAACACACTGGTAATTAAAAAGAATGCTCATTAAATAAAATGAGTGAATAAATGGCCTGCAAGCATAGCTTCACCTCCACCTCACTACCAACATTGTGTGGTTGGAAGGCAGTTGAATAATGATTTTAGTACTGTGCTATTGTATGGAAGGCACGATGACAAAAATATCTACCATTTTTTTGAGACAATTTTATGCTGGGCACTGTACTAGTCATTTTATGTTTATGATCACATTTCACCTTAACATCCTGGCTAGGCCCATTTCACTATCCTTGTTTTACAGGTGAGATAACTGAGATTCAGAGATAATAATAGTTAGCCTGCTTGCCACTGACACACACTCTCCCATTATATTATATAACTTATAGAAATATAGATCCTTTTTATGGTATAACAATGATATGCCAGCTACTGTGTCGAACCCCTTACATCTGTTTTTTCTTATTGCTGTGGCCATTTCAGAATTTGAGAGTTCAGAGGTCAAATGATTTTCTCAAGGCCACTCACCAAGTAAGCACAAACTAACAAAAACAAAAACAAAGAATCACAAAAATTAAAACTCATATCTGTCTGCCTGTAAAATTCCCATGCCATAGATTAGCTTGCATAGCTGCCTTGAAAGATATGCTATACACTAAACATCCAGCACGTAGGCACAAATGCAAGAAAAACAGATGCTGAGCACTGATAAAGGAGAGAGAGAGGGAGGCAGAGATAAGGAGTAGACAACCACCCATTGGGTACCATGTTTACTACTGCAGGGGAGAAGACTTGCTAGAAGCCTAAATCTTACCTTCATGCAATTTACCTATGTAGTAAATCTTCACATATGCCCCACAACTCTAAAATATAATAATTTATGTAAAATAAAAAAGACATGCCATAAACTATTTTATTCCCCTGAATGAGATGATGTGATAACTAATTTGTTAGACTAGTCCATGAGGTTCATGCAGGAGCAAGTTAAGAGACAAAGTGTATAAGAATCAGATCACCAGGGACATAGCATGCCATATGGCACAGTTTGGACTCTCTCCTGAAGGCAATGGAGAAAACACTGAACTATAGCAGGGAACACACAAGCAGAAGAGACATCTATGGGAAGCTGTTTCAGTAATGCCGACTGAAAGAGATGGTAGCTAACACAGAAGTGATGACGAGGAGACGACTGAACCAAAAAAATTTTAGAAGCTTGTCTATTTAAGAAGTTTCACAATTGCCTCTTGAGCAAACTTTGCAACAATACAAAGTTCGTTACAGCTTCTAGTGTAACTTAAAACCAAAGTGAAATTTGTGGTTACTATCACCCATAGACCTCTGTCACCATTAGTGGGGATAAGAAGCCCTCCAACAGGAAAAATGATAATTTTACTTCACAACATTATTATATCAGTTTAAGAGATGCCAAGGTACAGTCCTCACATTGGTGTACAGGAGTCAGTCTTCCCTTTGTAAAGGAATCAATAGCTGTTCTGCTAGCAATGGCTACAAAGAACCTTTTAAAACTAATAATTGTGGAAAGGCTGAATCCTTTATAATAAAAATCTTTAAAACCTTTATAAAATTCCCTTGTAAAGCCACTTTCCTGGGGAGACCTATAATTATTGAAAGGCAAGATGAGAGCATCAGCCCATTTCACATAAATATGGGCGGTATGAGCCTCAGCCAGGAAAGCTGAACGTAGGGAAATAAAACCCAGATGAGAAAACGAACCAAGATCAATTTTTTTCCCAATGTATTTTATTGTATACAAACGATAAAGCATAAACAGCCTCTGATTTCCCACCAGACTCTGCTGATTTTTTTCTAAAAAAGCTGTGTGCTGACACTGAATCTCAAATCCTGTCATTCCAATATACACACCACATTCAAGCTCTGTGCATTCTGCTGAAGCTAACCCTATTTTCATGTGGCCGCCCCTTCTTTTTCTTGAATTTTAAGTATAGGCATTTAGTGTTTAGAATATTATTTTTTTAATCTCTTAAAAATCAAAGTGGTGGGGGTAATCATATCTCTTTAATCTCTGCTCAATATACTGGATTATGTGTGGCTCAAAAGGCAAAGAAAAGAGAATCTGGTTAAATTCAAGTTTGTCCCAGTAGCCCCTTCAAGCAATACTCCTGCTTTTAGCAATGTTTTCCAAGGCTCTTCTTCCTATAAAATCCCATAGGATTTGGGCAAGCCTCCTTAAAATATACTGCATGAGCAGAAAAAGAAACAGAAGGACAAAAAAGTAAAATTGTTTGGCCTTGGTGACATATTTGATCACCTGGGTCTGTTTCCTTATCTCTAAAATGAAAGTGTTAGGCCAGAACTTGGAGGAAAAAATGATAGTTTTAACATCATTTGCCCATTCTGATGGAACAACAGTGACTGTCTCACATTTTCCCTGGATTCTCAGGTGGGCTCCAGGCTCAGAAGGAAAGAGTGTCATGATTGACTAGTGGTGTCTGCCAAGAGTTCAATATGTGGTAGCAGCAGCATGAATGCCAACAAATTTAATGTTCCTGGGATGTGGTACTTTTAGTTCTTGTATAATTCTTGTTACCTGTCAGAAAAGAGGGAAAGACTGTACTTTGGACTAAGTATGTGGTTTCAAGGATTATGGAACAAGGAATTCAATATTCTAGAAAAAAAATGACAAAATAGGCTTTAAAAACAGAAGGAAATCCAGGGCAAATAATTGATCATAAGATAGTAAACCAGAGATGAAATCTGAGATAAATATGCTAATACATATAAATAGGCTGATGGTTGAGATAAGACCTGTTGTCTGCAGTTGATTCTTTCCATGTAATGCTTGAGGGTCAGCTGTATATAATGAACCTCCCACCCCAAGGACACATGGAAATATCTGGAGACATTTTTGATTAACATGACTGAAGAAGAGTACTACTGGCACCTAGGCACCTAGTAGGTGCAGGCCACTGATGCTACTGAACATTCTACAATGCACAGGATAGCTCCACGTCAATAATTATCCAGCCTCAAATGTCAATAGTGTCAGTGTTGAGAAATTCTGCTTTAAAGGAGTAAATGAAATGAGGAAATTAAAAGCTCTATTCTACATGCATTCTGTTGTGCTAGAGACTTTCTGATGTTCACAAACATGGTTGGTCTCTTCTTTAATTCACATCTGGACCGTGTTTTCTAGCCTTTCTTTAAAGTCAGGTGTGAACATATGATTGAGTTCAGCTCAATAGGATGCAAATGGAAGTTGCATATCATGCTTCTGGAATTGGACCTTTAATATATTTTCCAATTTCTCTTTTTCCTTTTGAAATAGTTGAATGGAGCATGCTGTCACCACCTAGAGTAGGGGAAGTCACAACCCTAAATTACTGTGCAGGGCAAAGTATTTCCTCATCTGATAATTCCCCATATTGAATTGTGCAAGTGCAGGAAATATAACTTCAAATTTTTGTTTGATTAAAGTCACTAAAAGCTGAGGATTGTATGTCACAGGAGTGAGTCTGCTCTAGTAAGGCATCTAATATATAACCGACTGGACAGTCTTAGCCTATTCAGGTTGCTACAACAAAATACCTTAGCCTGAATAATTTATAAAGAAAACAAATTTGTCTCTCACAGTTCCAGAGGCTGGGAAGTCCAAAACTGAGACGCCACTAGATTCAGTGACTAGTGAGAGCTACTCTTTGCTTCCAAGATTGCAACTTGTTGCTGTGTCTTCACCTGGTGGAAGGTGGAGGGACAAAAAGTGACGAACTCACTTCTTCAAACTTTTGAATAAAAAACTAATTTCATCATGAAAGTGAATCCCTCATGGCCTAATCACCTCTCAATGGACTCATCTCTTTATACCACTACCTTAGGCTTTAAGTTCCAACATAATTTTGGAGGGGCACATATATTCAAACCACAACATGTACTGAGCTCTGTTCCCTAGCATGATCAGAAGAGCAGCATTTTCCTGTCTTCGCCAGGCAGTGTGTCTGTCTGTCTGTCCTCCTCTCACAACTATACATGGATAAATGTTTTGTTAACTTCCCCTGAAGGGTCTTTATTTCCAGTCTAAGCTTCCCCATTCTTAAGAACTTATTTTGGATCTTTTTTGTTGTTTGTTTTCCTTTCCAAAGCTGTTGGTGTTCTACATTAGTATCTACAATGTCTCAAAAGCAGGAGCTTACATCAGAATTTCTGACATCATTGAAGAATCCTGACTTCATACCAGATTTAAGGATCCTTGAATTATTTTAAATTCTGAAGAAAAATTATATAAAGTACTAGATAGGGTCTATGAGTCATAAAATGTGTTGTATATAATCCTTGCCTTCAAATAATATATGTTCTGGTAAAATAATTGTAAAAATACAAGGAAAGCTAAGATAAATATATTGCAAGAATTTCTTTTAAAGTCTTTTAGGAGTTTTATAAAGCCTAAAAGTATAGAGGCTTTATGAAAAGTGTGAATTGAAGCATGAACCTTTCATGTGGGTTTCAGGAATGGGTAGGATTTTGACAGAGGAGTGCAGCCCAAAGCATAAAGTCTTTAAGTTGTCAATTAATTAGGGGCAACAGAAAGCCCATTGTTTAGTCTAGAGCAGTACTTCCCAATAATAATATAATGAGTTACAAATTAAAAATAGATGAGAATTTTAATTTTTGAAGTAGTCATATTTAGAAAAGTCAAAAAGAAAGCCAAGTGAAATTAATTTTTTAAAAAAATTTTTATTTTAAATATGTGGGGTAAAATTCAGGGTTAGGTATACAAATATTCATTATGCAGGTACCCTTGTTGATGAGGTGTGTCCCCCCACCCCCTGGCAGTTTCCCACTAAGACCAATCCCACTCTCATCCTACCCTGGCAGTTTCCCACTACTGCCAATCCCTTTCTTATAATATTACAATAGTTGTTCAAGGTCCACTTATGAGTGAGAACATGTGGCACTCAGTTCTTTGTTTCTGTGATAGATCACTCAGTATTATAGCCTCTAAGTCCATTAGAGTTGCTGTGAAGTTCATAATTTTGTCCTTATTTATGGCTGTGTAATATTCCATTGTGCATATGTACCAGATTTTTTTTTATCCAATCCTCTTTCTTTTTTTTTTTTTGAGTTGGAGTCTCACTCAGTCACCCAGACTGGAGTGCAGTGGCCGCTCCCGGCCACCGCAGCCTCGACCTGCTGGGCTCCGGCGATCCTTCCGCCTCAGCCTTCCAAGGAGCTGGAACTATAGGCGCG
>CAUYQG010213798.1:0-15248 GCA_963574415.1 Tarsius wallacei | reverse complement strand
AAAAAAAAAAAAATTAGCCGGGGGTGGTAGCGCGCGCCTGTAGTTCCAGCTAATTGGAAGGCTGAGGCGGGAGGATCGCCGGAGCCCAGCAGGTCGAGGCTGCGGTGGCCAGGAGCGGCCACTGCACTCCAGTCTGGGCGAAAGAGTTAGACTCCAACTAAAAAAAAAAAAAAAAAAAGTTATTGGTAACAGAATCATACTGGATTCTTAATTATACCACTGATCTTTGATTCCTGCATTAAAATAAATACAGGACCTTCTGCCAATTTTAGGAATAAAAGTTTTTAGTCAGGACCCAACAGACACACACACACACACACACACACACACACACGTGTGTGTGTATTGAGCAAATGCTCTCTTTAAAAGGTGACAAGGTCACAATGAGATGACTCCTGTACACCTCCATGTTCAACAACAACAAAATAAAATGCATCTACTATGAAAGGAGCAAAAGAGGAAAAGAAATTTAGATTTGCCTTCCTTAAGCACAACATCCACATGCTTTGTCAAAAACATCATTGACCACTCAGTGTGCATTAAATTGAATAAAAACTTAAAAATAATTTTTTTTTTTTTGGAGTCAGAGTTTTACTCTGTCGCTCAGGCTGGAGTGCAGTGACACGCTCACGGCCACCCCAGCATCAGTGTGCTGGGCTTCAGCCATCCGTCCGCCTCAGCCTTCCAAGTAGCTGGAGCTATAGATGCGCTACCATGCCCGGCTAATTTTCTATTCATTGTAGACGAGGTCTCGCCAAGTTGCCCAGGCTGATCTCGAACCCGTGGGCTCTGGCAATCCACTCACCTCGGCCTCCCAAAGGTCTGGAATTACAGGCTGAGTCACCGAGTCCGGCCTGAATAAAAACTTTTTAACGTAGCATGTAAAGTTCCTCATATTATAAAGCACAATAGGAAAAATAAATCTTAACCTGCACACTAGTAAAACAATCACAACAATCCTCCCTTTAGACTTATTTATTTATTTATTTATTTGAGTTGGTGTCTCACTACGTCACCCAGACTGGAGTGCAGTGGCCGCTTCCGGCCACCGCAGCCTCGACCTGCTGGGCTCCGGCGATCCTTCCATCTCAGCCTTCCGAGTAGCTGGAACTACAGGCATGCGCTACCACGCCCGGCTAATTTTTTTTTTTTTTTTTTGATTTATTGTAGAGATGAGGTTTCGCCTGCCCAGGCGGGTCTCGAACCCGCGGGCTCAGGCAATCCACTCACCTCAGCCTCCCAAAGGTGCGGGATTACAGGCTGAGCCACCGAGCCCGGCTAGACTTATTTTTAAGAAGTTGTTCTTTCTCCTAATTCACTTCCGCACTTGGTGTCTATTTTGTTATGGATTCAGCTAGCGCTTTTGTGTTAGCATTTTACCGTTTGGCAGAAAGTCATATACCCACAGTTCTTTAGATGGATACCTGGGCTTAGAGGGCATTAAGTTCTACTCCCTTATATTAATGGTTACTTGGATCCAGAGAAGGTAAACAAATTTTCCAAGTCACACAGTAAGTTATGGTGACAAAATAAGAACTAAACCTAGATTTTCTGTCTTCTGATTCTATATTCTATGCCATACACACTTGATAAGGCTCATCATTTTTTTCTTTTGTTAGATGTTTGTTGAGAACCAAAACAAAATAAGACCTAATAAATCCTTGAGCAGATCTGTTATGATTAATCATAACATATTCAATATAATGTACACATATGTGTATGTTTATATAAACATTTATAGTCTCTGGACTGGATATAATTAATAATTTTATATACTTGAGTGTAAAAAAAATTTTTTTTCTTCTTTCGACTCTTCTGTACTTTTTACATTTTCCATCACAGGTCATTATTACTCTTTTATTTGAAGAAATGGAACATTTAAAATGGTTTTCATTTTTCTACAATATGGGAGAATTCGTTAACAGGAGAATTAAATCTTATTTGCTGATGAAATAAATTATCTTTAGACATTCTATTTGGTGTGGATCTTTTCAAAATCGGTGTGTTCTTGGCTTTGGGTCATACAAGGACCCTAAAGGTAGGCCAACAGAAATAGAGGAAATAATCTGTTTTCCTAGAACAGAAGGAGCTTCATATGATGTAGGGTTGACTCCCATAGAAGTGGCAAAAAGTCCAAATCATATTATGCATGGGACTGTGGCAAATTTCCTTTGAACAAGGCTGAGACTGATAGCCACTGGTTCCCAATTTTGTCTAATGTAGCAGGAGTTCTGAGCTGCGGTGATACTAATAATCACATAGTTCACCAGTCTCTCTGAGTTAAAGCAGGACCCACGTCAGTGACTTGGAGGAGCAGGAAATAGAATACATTCTAGGAAAGGAAAGAGAAGACTAAGAGCAAAATGATAGCACAAGTGATGGATTAAGGGCAGGCCTCCAACTCCAAAAGGTAGAGTTGTCTAAAGGTGCAGGTATTTCAAAGTGTAGGGGAAGAGAAAGAGGAGAAAAGAGTTTACAGGACTGCAAAACTGGAAGAAAAATTCAGGCAAGTCAGCCAGATAATCTTTGTACTTTAAGAGGCTGAGGCGAGAGTATCCCTTGATCCCAGGAGTTCAAAGTTGCACTGAGTTATTATTGTGCCCTGCACTCCAGAATGAATGGCAAAGCAAGACCCTGACTCAAACAAACAAACAAACAAACAAATAAAAAACCAGCAACCTTGCCAGGTGGTAGGTAGAATTTACCTGTCAGAGAGCATGCAGGTCTTTTTTGTACTAGTAGGCTAGATTATTTTGTTTTCTATTCTGAGCAAAGTTTACATGTAGTTTTAAAAATTTCGGTTCTTGTAGTCTGACAAAGATGAGGAAGTAGAGACCTAGAGATATAATGGGATTGTTTTCTAAAATGCAAAAACAGTTTAACCAGTGACTAGGTAATTTTTTTTTTTTACTATATATAAAAGTAGAACAATTGAGATGAGCTTTTAAAAGCTGTATTTTATTCAATTTATGTTGTGTACATCTCCTTAAAATATGATAGACGTACATATGGTGAGATATAAATTCACCCAAAAGAAGTTGTCATTAAGCAAATTTGTTTCTGTTTGAAGAGTTAAAAGAAAGAGTTATTAAAGCTGTATTTTTAACATGGGAAAAAAAAGACATTTCAAACTGAAGAGTGTCATAAGCAAAAGCATATTAAATATGAAACCATAAGCAGAATTTAAAAAGCTAAGATTTGTAATCTTCGAACATTTATTATGCTGATCTGTACATATTAACTTATTAAATATTGACAAATATTCCGAGAGGTAATTATTAATATCATTATTTTACAAGTGAGGAAATTGAAATTTGAAGAGGTTGATCAAGATCCTATAATGAATTGATCTTGCATTTTGAATTTCATTCACCTTCTCCTTCCTCTAAATATCAATTAAACATCAGACTTTCTAGATATACAACCCTTCCTAGCCAATATCCACTTTTCAATTCCACATTGAATCATTCATCTAAAAAAATCAATAAATGAAAACATATTTAAGTAAACACAAGTATATTTCTATCTTTACTTGGGTTCTAACACTCAACCATGTTATTTGAGGAAGATAATTTAACCTGAATGTGTTTAATCTTTACCAAATTTTAGATACAAATGAGCTTCTATGTATAAATTTTCCTGATTTTATTATCCCTTTAGTTTACCAAGCATTCTAAGTTATTAATCCCCATCGCTAAATTTCTGAGATGTCCCAGAATATATCTACTCATGAACAAAGCTCTGTATATTTGGTGAAGCTCTTCTCTGAGCAAAAACCATGCTGTACTCTGCATAGAGATGGGGACAGTTATTGTTCTCCTGTCTTCATTATTCTCAGGGTTGGCTCAGCCTGTGTCACCCTGCTATACATTTTTATAATAGCATGTTTTGTACTTTTGCAACTTTGATCTAGAGTCTTAACTCCAACCTAGCAACAAAACAAAAGTATATAGTGAAAAGAAAATCACATTTGAAATCAGAACATCCAGGTAAATTTGTCATGCTTTCTCTGTGAGATCTTAAGCAAGGAATTTTACCACTTTGAACCTCAAATTCTTCATCATTAGAATTGGAATAGTAACACTGCCAAAAACGAAGATTATTTTGGGATTCGATATAGATAATGTATATGAGAGAACTTGTTTTGCTAGATTTGTTGCATTAGATGGGACTTTTGGTTTCCAAGTGACAGAATACATTTTCCATTCATGGAAACAAAACAGAATATGTACTAGAAACCCAAATGTGGCACATCTGTATCTGATGCTTGCTTTTACTCTATTTCCCAATACATCTTTTCTCTCTTGTTGACTGCGTTCTCTCCCACCTTCCAAATGCTCTCTCCACATGGAGGACAAGACAGTTACAGGGAAAACTAAGCTGATAGGATAGTAGCTTAAGATCCAAAGGGAAGAAAGAGCCTCTCTCATTCTGTGTCTATGTGGTACATTTCTTTTTTCCCCCATCATTTTATTTTATTTTAAAGATATGGGGTACAAGTCAGGATTATGTACATAAGTGGTCCACATACAGGTGAAGCTTGGGCCTCTCATTGGTCCTCACTTCACCTGGTTTATGATCAGGTACGCTTGATGATGTCATATTCACCCCCGCACTGGCAGTGTCTGGTTACTTCCAATCCCTTTCTTGTAGTGTTATGATAAAAATTCAAGGTCCTGTGTGGTACATTTCAAGATCCTATAATTCATGGCAGCATGGATGAAACTGGAGGACATTATATTAAGTCAAATGAGCGATGAACAGAAAGTTAGACACTGTGTTTTTACTCATACGTGGAAGCTAAAACGTAAGTTGATTTCATTAGAGACTTAAAAAGTAGGACAGAGGATATTGGAAACTGGACAGGGCAGGGGGAAGAAAGAGAAAGAGATTTGTTCAAAGGTACAAAGTCACAGCTAGATAGGAAAAGTAAGTAGCACTGTAGGATGAGTATAGTTAACGACAGTATATTACATAATTTCAAATAGCTAGAAAATAGATATCGAATGTTTCCAACACAAATAAATAATAAATGTTTGAAATGATGACTATGTGAATTATCCTAATCTGGTAACACTTATTATATGTACATTGAAACACCATTATGTATTTTATGGGTAGTTACAATTATTTTTCAATTAAAAAATTAAATTTTTTCACAAAGGAAAATATGCTGGTTAGTTATTGTTATGGATCAAATTCTTTGACAGACTTCTGTCCACAACTTGAGTCATATGGTTATGGTTTAGAGAAGACATCCAAGAGTCAAAGGGGATGAGGGAAGGGCAGTTCTGCTCTGGAAAGAGGAGTGCTGTATAGGGAGGAGGCAGTTGTCCATTATAACCAGTTGCATCCTGAAAGATTCAGCTTAAAATCCACATCCACCTTAAACCTTTTCCTTACCTCTCTACCCCTCCTTGTTCTCTTCACCTACTCATGTCATTCAACATGAATCAGTCAAATAGTTATTAAACTTTTACTCACTGACTGGTGATTCCAAATACTGGGAAAATGAAAGTGACAAGATATGGTTCTCCATAGCTCACTGCCTAGTTGGGGAAATGTGATGATACCATGTGAACCCTCTATATTAACCTCCTTGTTCTCTTTATCTACTCATGTCATTCAGCATTAATCAGTCAAATATTTATTAAACTTCTACTCACTGGCTGGTGATTCCAAATACTGGGAAAATGAAAGTGACAAGATATGGTTCTCCATAGCTCACTGCCTAGTTGGGGAAATGTGATGATATCGTGTGAACCTTCTATATTAAACATAGGCAAAGAGTACAATAAAATACCAACCAGAGCAGTGTGGTGTTGGGGTAAGGGAGGTGGGGCAGATGGGACATGCTTCCCAAAGGAACTTATGTGTAAAATGAATCTTGAAAGATGCATACAAATTAGCTAGGTAAAGATGATGAGAAAGAACATTCCTGTGAAGTTTAAAATTACCAATCATCTGAATTCTTTGCTACATATGTTAGGATTTTCTCTTCAACTTCAATGATAAGTTTCTTGATAAAGATCACATCTTATAATTCTTCTTTGCTATTGACAATGCTTACACAGTGCTAACAACCTTATTGACTCTTTTTGTCTAATAATGTTTTATGTTGGTGATTGTTTATTTTCATCATTGGCCATCTGGAATTCTTTTTCTCTTTAGGGAAATGAACTAATCATCAATAGTAATGGAATGGTTTATAAAACCGAGTGTCAGTTTTCCTGGAGAGCTTGTCAGATTCCACCAGCTTTTCATTTTTTCCACTCAACCATTCTTAATACTACTTCAGTCGTGCCATTTTAGCCAATTTAAGAACCTACAGCCACTCATACACGACACCTCCAAAACTATGCCTCTTCTAAACGACCCTTTACACCGAAAAATAAAATCTGACTTTTGTCAACTTATTTGGTCAAACTTTTGTTCAGAAAAATATATTAACTTAGGAAAATAAACTCATGTAGCCACACCATGCCAGTAAAAATACTACCATGTCCAGAAAATACAGTCGTGGGTGGCTTGATTTGCCTAGAACACCTAATTAAATTTTCTTCTTCCCCGAATGACATATTTACATTCACTGATTGGTTCCTGGTTATATATGTGTCTCCAAAACCATTAATCTTTTATTTAATTTATGTGCAACACTTAGATACAAAACAAGACAAACAAAAAATATGAACTCTGAACTCTGAGTCCAGAGTCAATTATTTTGTTCTGAGTCTGTTTAACTACATATGGTATGAGTGCTCTTGAGTATATGCATCTATGGGTGAAACAGAATATTTACTCTAAATTTAGTTGATGTTAGAAGTATTTTAAAAAATTATTTATTTTATTTTATTGTTTTGAGTCAAAGTATCACTCTGTTGCTCAGGCGGGAGTGGTAACCATAGCCTCGAACTTCTGGTCTCAGGGCATCCTACCGCCTCAGGCTTCCAAGGAGCCGAATCTATAGGCACCCACCACCACATCTGGCTAATTTTTTAATTTATAGTAGAGACGAGGTCTCACCAAGTTGCCAAGGCTGTTCTTGAACTCTTGGGCTCAGGCAAGTCTCTCGCCTCTGCTTCCCAAAGTGCTGGGATTACAGGCGTGAGCCACTGCACCTGGCCTCTATTTTTGTGTTTAAATATATTACTCGACTCAACCTCATGGTCGTTGGGGGAATACAGATGTTTTCTCTGTAAGTGTGAGGTAATTCTGACTTTTTTGGTGATTTTTGGATATGAGAAGGAAATGAGCAAGAGCAACATACCATCTCTGGAAACTATCACAACATTTGCATTTTCCAGGCCTGCTTTACCAATTCCACTTAGAATCCCATGAAATTTGCTTTATGTATTTAGTTTTCATAAAAAGAAATATGGACACAATCACAGACATTGATTCTAAGAAGTGGGTGGTAGGAAATCATTCTTTTAAGTCTTCATTTTAGTACAACTACATTGAAGATCTTTTTGAAAATGTTAAACAGGATTTTAAAAAATTTACGTAATTCTCTTTGAGCAAGTAGGTGGTCCAGTGGTCTTTACTTGACTGGGGTGTGGGAATAGAGTGATATTGATGTTTTTGGTATGAGCACAAGAAAAACTGAAAAGATAAAGAGATATGTCCTTGAGAAGGAAAGGCATAATGCCCATGAACTTGAAGTCCAAATCAGGGCAAGCAAATGGACAAGTTCTGAGACAAGAGGAAAGCTTCTGGTTCAGGACAGAACCTGGTGTTAATAAAGAAAGCCAGGCTCTATTCTTACATTGCCTAGGTAGCATCTCTGAATCTGGAAGATGTTGTTAAGAACACTCTGGTAATACAGAACTTGTTTCATGAATCGAGTAGGATCAGGTTTTCTGAGATTGATGAATTCTTCCAATGCACGTGGCTTCATTCTCAAGACAGGAATCCTGTTACCCCAACTACTTCTCTGGGCCAGATCCTTCCAAGTGGGGTAGGCAATAGACCAGGATCGTAGACTGTTTTTACAGAGGTTTCCTCAATTTGACCTCCAGGAAAGGCAGTTGGCATTCACAGTGAAAAATGGGGACTCAGCAGGCTGAGAACAAAAAGAAAGAGTTGAATTATCTATTGGGGACACCTTTTCTCACTGGTCATGCAAAAGAGAGAGAGTACCTTCCGCCTAGATATCATCCTATGGGTTTTATGCCAGCAAATGTGCTTGTTAGATGGCATTTGCTTCTATCAATTTTCCAAAGGTATTCTGAATGACCTATATTTTGCTCAAATTTTGACTATCTGCCAATGTTTTAGGGCTCATGGAGTAGAAACCATTAGTGGTATTAAATGCAGATTTATTTGGTGGAGAAGGGCAGTTAAGACAAGGCTAGAAAAGAGAAAGGGTTTTGCTGTAGATAGGTGAGACATTCTTTCTGCACAGTGATGGGAGTTCTCTGTTTAGACATCTTTCAGTGGATTGTGAGCAGTGGAAATTGGGCAGGAACTTGGACTTGGAAAATATGAATTTCCTTCAAATCCAGGAACCTATTGGGATATGTTGCTGGGGGTTGATGAATATAAGAGTGGTTAGTGTCCCAGATAGGGACTGTGTGAGTTTATAGTAGTCTTCTCAGAAGGGGTGGCTCATGAATCTCCACTTAAGTTTTTGACTTGGCTTGAAGTTTGGAAAGGAAATGTGCCTGCTTTGGTAGCACAGAGGCACCAGGCTCTTGGAACTCATTTAATTGTAGCCTCCTTCTCACAAACATATAACTGCTATTGATATATAAATATTTATTGAATTCTATTAAAAATAAGTTGAGACCTAGATATTTTACTCTAAATCTTATGTTTATTCCAACACTGAATCAAGAGGCTCAAATGATAGCTTTAATCACACTTTCCATTAATGTCTCATATTTGCTTGCCTGGAAAGTTCTTTGTAAATTGCCCTAAATTTTTCTTATTATCTTACCACTGGGTAAGATCAGCAAACATTGACAGGCTTTTCTCCCCCCCAGCACATTGGTCCCAAGATAAACAGAGCCTCTCCTGCTATCTCTAACAGAAAAGTTCTGAAGGAATCAATAGTTGGACAGACTTGTAGACTTGAATCAATGACCATTTCTGAGCTAGGATACCCTAATTGGCCAGATTAAGGTTACCACGACATTTCCACAGCTGCTAGAAGAAAGAGGGCATGTTACTGTGATTGAGAGCTACACCAAAACCTATTGGGATGGGGGGAGCCATTCTTCAAAAGAAAGAGTTCATTGTTTCTAGAAGTATCCTGTGTAGATAAAACAAAAGATGTTCACTACATATAAGCTATCTCTTAAAATTGAAAAGCTTATATGTAGAATAACTTAAAGGAAATTCAGAATTCAGAAATTATCTTTATGAAAAATTCCAGTATAAGCAAATTTATTGCTGTTTATTTCTTATAGTCATGATAGAAAATTGGCAATTGGTACTATTCAAGAAAAATTAAATTGGACTAGATAAGACCAAAGTCAAGGAACAATTATAGGATGATGAAAAGTGTTAATAAAAATAATAGAAAGTAAACTCAGGCTTTGCAATTGTACCATAATAAGAATTAGAAACTGGTCTGTCAAAGGGTATATAAAAGAGAAGGAAATCAGGAGATAAAGGCTGGTGGATAGCAATATTAAGGTCACAGGAAGAGTCAACAACTCTGAGTTCAAAGTTGCTCAAGCTCAAGCCCTAATTATCTTTCAACCTAATGGAAATACAATTTTTTTTAAAAATCACCCAGTTCAAAATGTCAGAAATAAAATTCTCAATAGTCTTCTTGCTTCCAGTTAGTCTCTTGCCCAAATAATTTGGTTCTGTTACTGTTGCCATATTGCAAACACAAATTTATAATCATTCTAATGTCTTGAGAGGTTGCAGGAATGGAAATATTAGCCATGGTGAGAAATATCAAACTGGTTTAGGCTAGAAACTGATTCTAAAGGGTAGAGTGAGATAAGAAAACTTTAAAGACAAGTAGAACATTGTATTGAGATGATTGAAGTGAAGCAAGCCTTTTTAATAAGGCAAGGCAAGTCGGTGGCATTAAGCAGATCCGCAGAGATAGCAGTATGCTCCAGTAATAAAATAAAGATACGATGGGGGATACAGAAATGAAAATGTTGAAAAAGTATGCCAGCAGGTATTAGGTATCATAGTCATGGCAACATGAACATTATATAGTTAATGTCTGTAACAGGGTTCATAATCCACACAGGTTTATGTAGAGACTTGGAGAAGCCCATAAAAGATGGTATGGAGAATTTAATTCAAATGTGGTTCATACATTTCAGCAGTATTTAATGTTCCATATAAGCCTCTCCCTGTCCCCAACAAATGCTCACATTGAAAACAAATTTCATATCCTACTTACTCTTAACGTATGGAATGTATTTGATTTAATTATGGAATATTTAGAGAAAAAGAGCCATTCAAATTATAGGCATAATACTTGTTTAACATTTATATATAATTTATAACTTTTAACCTAGATTCTTGAAATTTTGTATTTATTTGAGTGACAATAATAATTTGGTATCATGATTTTTTCCACTCTATATTTTATTTTTATTATCTCATTTTTATTTGTTTGGAAAAAATAAACCTTTTTATAAAATGCGTAATTAATTATTCCATTTATATGTTTTAATTAAACAATTTTTTCTGATAAATATTTAAACAAAAACATTTTAGAAGATATACTTTTCGTTGTGATAATAAGATAGTATAGCAACATCTGCAGGTTTCTTTTTTAACTTTAAATGTGTTCTCCTTGCTAGGCACTTTTTAATGGCAGGAATAATAAATTTATCTTTGTGCTTTCACACTCCAGTAGTTAGCACAATAGTTGGTATGTAGTAGCTATTCAGTAAATATTTGTTAACTGAGCTGAAATGAATAAAGTTGCAAATACTTTCTGGTCACATGAGTGAAATTAAGTAATATATAATTTTTTGACTAAATTTAGGAGCTATTCTGACACTAAAAATTAAACATTTGCCTTTGAACCAAGTTTTAAAATTTGAATTGAGATCACTGACCACAAATAAACTACTTTTTTCTGGAATAGAAGATGAAAATTTTTAACCCATTGCAAATTCCTATAATAAATGTAGAGAAAGCAGTGTTTTACCCATTTTGAAACTTTCAATTCCTAGCAAAATATTGGACATTAATAATTGCCAACACTTATCATAATGCAACAACATGAGGCTCTATCTGGAAAGCACATAGATTTTAAAAATTCACATGTTATATGCCACAGTGGATCAAAAATCATTCTACAGACTTGACCCTACTTGTAGTAAAGCACTCCTCAATCTCATTTGTTTGAATTCTGTATTTAATAAGCAACCTTAAGTTTATTTTTTTGTAGATATGCAATTGATGCTTGAAAGCATAATCTTCCATTATAAAAATAAATGCCCTGATCGTTAGTATAGCATTATAAATAAGACAAATAAAATTATCTAATTCCATTAGTTTATTGTTAGAATATTATGTATAAAAATCCGATTAACTGAACTGTTTTGTCTTACTTGGGAAAGAAAGATGAAATCTATAAGGCTGACAGATTCTAGACCAGTAGTGATCCCTGGAGACTTAATTACTAGGAGAAACAGAATTTGTAGACGCTAATGCCCTTGCTTAATATTTCTTAATTAGTTTTTATTATTGGATAACTTCTACCAATATTTGAAAGTTAATAAAGATCAGTTCTTTGTGATTACTCCTTCTTTACTTATATCTATACTCATGATGGTGAATTCGGTATGAGGTCTTCTTTTGTGAGCTGTCTCAAAAGTAATGCCAACACTTTAGGCTATATTGCTGTCAATTGAACATTTTTATTTCTTCATGATTCAATCTTGTTAGGTTGTACATGACCAGAAAGTTATCCATTTCTCAAACCAATAATGAGTGGTAAGGTTGTAGCCATAATAAAAAAAGGTGGGAGGAGAAATCAAAGAAAAAAATATAAATATACTTATTACCACTGAATTGTATGTTTAAAATGATAATTATAGTCAATTATAAATACACATTTATAATCTCAATTAAAAAATAAAAAAATTAGAAGAAAAATGTAAGCACAATCTTTCAAAAGAGCACTCGTGTCTTTAACTTGTCTATATTCAGAACATAAACAGTCAAACAATCTAAGCCAAGTGCTTATCCAATTCAGTCACTGAACTTAATATACCTCGTATGTGAAAAAATTCATTTGTTTACATGGGGAAAAGAGTAAAGCAATCTAATACGAAATTGTAGAATGGAAACCTTGTAATAGCCTCGGCTTTATACTCCAACATCTTGGCATGAGATCAGTTTTGCTTATTATGATTGGCTCAGGCTGTACACTAGCAAGTTAGCCTAGTGAGACCAGAGTAAATCTAGCTGTTTACATCATTAAATTTTGAATGATGGCATATTTTTATTTTTTTCTGCCAACTTTACTTTTGATAAATAATTCTCAGGATCAATAATTTGTCAGCTATGACAATCAGGAATGAATCCAGAGAAACGAATCCCATATTATTTATTTTACACCACATTCTCAAACTCTCCTAAGGGAACTCTGAGTTATTAGTGTGTATTAAAAGCAAAAGCTGAATACAGTAGGTTTCCAGTGAGCACTGAGTTCACTCCAAAAGCTTATATAAATGTTCTCATTAGGTTGAAGCTCTACTGCTCTGTTAGAGAACTGTTTTATTTCATTCTAGGGCAACCTTTCCAAAGATTGGCATATCTATCCCCAGGCTAAGGCCTTAAGGTCAATTTTACACCTTTAAAAACATAATTAAAAATATAAAATAAAACTTTTACATCCCCCAATGTGAATTGAACTGATAATCCAAGATGAGTTTTACAGAAAAGAGAACTGAAAAATGGCCTGGAAAAGTTGCTAGCTTTAAAATCAGGTAAATGGTGGTTTGAATGTTAGCCCTGCTACTTCTTGGATGTGTGATTTTGGAAAATTGCTTATTCGCCATGAGCCTCAGTTTCCACTTTCCAATGTTGCTCTGAGTATAAGCAAAATAGAATAGGAAATTGCCCAATAGAGAATATGGCATAGTGCAGGTATTTTATTTTGTTTACCGTCTGTTTCTCACCAAGATAATGTGATTTACTTGAGAACAAAGATATTTGTATATCTGGTTAAATGCTGTAAGAGAATGCTATTCTGACACATAGAAATGCTCAGTATTTATTGAACAGAGAATAAGTCTCAGTTTCTTCATTGCTAAAATAAAAGAAGGAAATAATTTGTATATATATTCTAATTTAAAGTTATATCAGGGCGGCACGAGCAGGCACAGGCCTGGGGAGCCACAACCTTAGAGGAGAGTGGCAGCCCCACTGCTGTCATCTGCCCCGGCCCCCTGGGCTCCCATTGCTCTGACGGTACACTCAGGTCCCTGAGATCCCGCCCCATCGCTCCCCTTTTCCTGACCCCTGGCTGCCACTGCATCCGGTCCCTGGTCCCTGGTCGCCTGCAGTTCTCTTACCTCCCGAAGCTGGGCACTCCTAGTCTCCTGCCTCCTATCCATCAGTTATAACCTGCTCCTAGACCCCTTCCTCCCAGTCCTCTTACTCACTTACCCAGCCACCAGAACCCAGGTTCTGAGACCTCACATGTTTTAGTCCCTCGTAACTTCCTAGACCATTGATTCCTAGCTCTGTTGCCCGGGTCCCCAATTATCCCCCTACTCAGGTCCCTTGTACTCAGTCACTCCAGTTTCCACTCCAGTCTCTAGGCACTCTTAGCTTGCTGACTTCTGAGCCCCGGTGTCCCAGTACCTCCTGGTCCCCAGAGGACCCTAAGTTCTCCGGCTCTGTTGTCTTCCCCATGGCTCTTATTCCCTCCATCCCTGTCTTCCAGTGTTTTGCTGTTCCAGTTACCTGTTGTTCCCGGTTACCCTCTCAGCGTCCCTCTGTGGTCCTTGGTTTTTACATTTCGGTGAATCTTTCATATTCCAGCCCTTTCCATTTCTTATCGTAGCTTATCATTATTAAGGTCTTTCTTGACCTGTCCTGCAGCCCTTCCCTTCTTGTCCAGTGCCTAGCCCATCTGGGGCCCTCGCTTTGCCCTTTCTCTTCCCAGTCCAAACTCCTCCCTCCCTCCAGCGAGGGGATGGTTTTGCTGGGAGAAAAAAATAAAGCCTATATCGTAATTTTCTTTTTTCTATTATGAGCTATCTAACTTGTTTCTAAAGCTTTAGAAGGTGTGTATGTGTGCATGTGCGTATTTTGTGATGTGAACTTTTAAATTCTATTTCAGATGTTTACTTAAATACAAATTATTTTGTGCAGAATTATTACATCAAAATGGATCCATTTCTTAAGACTTCTAAAATATGTGACAAAATGTATTTCAAAAAATGTTGTATTAATTTATGATCTCAAACTATTGCATGAAAATATTCACTTAAGAATAGTTATCAAAATGAGTGTTTTCATTTGTTCTAATTTTAAAAAAATATTAATTTCATTGCATCTAGCTCTCTTCATTGCATCTAGCTCTCTTTGATTATGTGAAATAACTTTGCAGTCTTACAGAGAAGTTTTCTGAGTTAACTTATGAGTTGAGACTACTTGCAATCGGAACAGTCCTATTGCTCCAACTGGTGTTCAGTAAGCAGTGACTAGAAGAGTGTATGAGGTACTACACCTCCAGCAGGAAGTCTTAAGTAAACAACTTTCAAACACTAGATCTTCATAGATATATAACCTTCTTCAATTAGACCCAGTTGCTGCTTTCCTTGTGGTCCCATCGGATGACACACCCATACACTTCTCACACACACACAAGAATTTCTCATAAAGATGAGGTATATGACAAGGACTACACTGGGAATGTAAAAGACTTAGAATGGGAATATGATCTTTTATCTGGATCTTGAAATAAGATAACAGTGGTTAAAAAAATTCACTAGAAAGGAAGGAACTTTCTTGAAAGATAAAGCAAGAATGCTATATTAGGAACAGTTTATGAAATATTTAAATACTATACTACCTATACAGTTAAAAAAAATTTTCCCTCTTCTTAATTAGCTTTAGGGGTACAAATAGTTTTTGGTAACATGGTTGCATTATATAGTGACAAATCTGGGCTTTAAATGTACTCAACACCCTCACCTGTGCACTTTATACCCAACAGGTGATTTTTCATCCCTCCAACCTTTTCTACCTTAACGCTTTTGAATCCTCAGTGCCCATTATAGCATTCTATATGCTTTTGGATATCC
>CAUYQG010213796.1:0-52339 GCA_963574415.1 Tarsius wallacei | reverse complement strand
CAGCCTGGGTTACAGAGACTCTGTCTAAAAAAAAAAAAAACCACCAAAAGAAGACATCAAATTACTTCTCACGAGAAGCCAGGATTTTGTTGGCCTTCTTGCACCTGTTCACATTTTAGGCTTGTTTTTCTTTTGAATTGGATGGTTGGGTGATGGTAGGCACTAATCTTCGAGGGTTGAACCTCTGGGCATGTTGCTCTGGCCCTAGCCAACCTGCACGGGGACGTCTTCTCTCCCTTACTCTCACATACTCTTCTCTCTCACTCTCGTGAGAATGTGAACATCAGAGGACGGCTGGGGTCTGGGAAGAGCCAAGGAGAGCAAGCGGTGGGAGGAAACTTCAGGCTGTACCAGGAGACTTTGCTGTCTGTGGGATGGGATGTGGGGAAGTCGAGCACCAGTGGAAATGCTTATGAGGGACAGGCGTGGACCAGGGTGAAGCTGGGCTTGGGGGCCACACACAGGGAAGGACAGATCACTCTAGGAGTTCCTGCTTTGGTCTGTGATCAAGGACTTCAAGCAGGGTCATCAGCTCCTTAGTGACTGAAGGGGAAAGACACTGGACTGTCCTCAGAGCATCAGTCTGGCCAAGTGGAAGAGGGTCGCTGGACAGGAGTCCCCAGTGGCCTCACCACGTCCTTGGTGGATGAGAGACTTCTCTGGAAAAAGGCAGTCTCAATCTGGGTTTGACGGGCTTCCTGGAGTTGGGACTGATGCACTGGGCCCTCCCTGGGGTGGTTTTGGCCGTGTTAAAAACCTGTTGACATTGTCCGATAGGTGGTCTGGTTGTGGGAATGGAGGTGTGGGTGGAGTCCTATCTGTCTCCCACCCCTGTGCCCTGCCCACTTCTCCCCATTTAGAGGGAGTGTGTGTGTCTAAAGAAGACCAGGGGGAAGAGGCAAGCATGGGCCTGGGCGCCCCTCTCCCTTTGGGAGAGTTGGGAACACAACTCCCAGAGGCCACCAGGGGGCAGTGCTGCCTCAGAGTCAGACTTTTCCCACAGAGCGAGTCTTCCTGGCTTCCAAGGCTGCAAAGGCAGTATACTCCTGGGACTATATCCACATTTTGTTGGATTTGAGGAAAAGGCGTCTTTAGGGCCATGAACTTGGTGCAGGTCCTTATAATAGCAAGCAGAAAAACCTGATCTGGGGGAAACAATCATGATAGTAGGCTCTGCTTGCTCTCTAGCTCTCTGATGAGAAGGAAGATTTCATCCTCTCTTTGCCTCAGTTTCTGTATCTGTGAAACTGAAGCAGTGTCTTCTCCACCTACCAGTCAAAGGCCTCTCACACTAAAAGCAGCGATTGATGTGAAACACTTTTCCCATGTTCAGGGTGGTTGGCTCAGTCATGGGCATCTCTACGATGAAAAAGCGAAAGAAACGTGCCAATGTGGACCCTTTACAAATGGATTCTTTGGAATTAGTTTCCCCAAGATGGAAGCATGTAGCAGATGTGTGATGTTCCTGCTTCCACAAGTTACGAGCACAACCAGGGAAACTTGGATGGCCTGGGATGGCAACAACTAGCTTGGCCTCAAAAGAAGACCCCAGAGAGTCAAAATCAAACCTGGCCAGCGAGGGGCTCAGCAGCACCTGAGTGGGGGTGGGGAGGGAGGGACAGTCTGTGGCTACCTGCCGCTGGCTGTCCAATTCCGGGGCCTTCCCTTTACTAGCAGGTCCTATGGCTATAGAGGAAGAATCCCCTGAAAAGCGAGAGGAGGGAGAAGGAGGAGGAGACAGATTTCTGAAGCTGGCAAGTTTTTCAGGAGTTTGGCCCTGCTCAGGCCCAGAAAGGCAGTGAGGCCTGTTCAGGACACAACCACCACAGGATGAATTCCCAGAGCTGGATTTCTAACACATCCCCTGGGTGGGGCAGGCAGAATATGCCAGCCAAGCTCACTTGCTGTGTTGTCCCCAGCTTTGACCAGAGGAAGGCTTCGCAGATGGTGTCCAGATTATTGACACCAATCTCAACCACATGCATTAGATAGGTAGGTGCCGGTTCTGTCTCTATGGCTTGACCCTGAGCAAGTCCCCTTGCATTTTTTTTTAAGTCTCGTGTTCCTCATTTGGAGAATGGAGACTATTATCTCTACCTCATAGCTTTGTTTTGGAGGTAACGTGAGATTATATCTATTGAGGGCCTAGCGGAGCATCTAGGCCACAGCACGTGTTCAAATCTCAGTGCAGCAGGATGCTGGGCGAGTGACTGAGAAATTTTGGTTGTTTTGTTTGGGAATGTTTCAAGTGCTTCCGTTCATCCTAACAGGATGGGGGCAGAGTGGGTTTGTGGCTCATTGGGAAAAAACGAAAAGTATTTTCCTCCTTCTAGGAGAGAGCCAGACTTACTTACTGCTCAAGGTCTTGACCCCACCACCACACCCCTCTACGGCCAGAAAAGGAATGTAGGTACCTTTGTGGTTTTAAGGCTGATGCCCTGTCTTGGCTAAAACAGGCAAAATGAATGTGATGTGTTTTGGAGAATTGAAAAGGGACAGTGCCTGAGTTTGACATCTATCTCCCAGAGACTGGGAAGAGCAAGCCTTCCCCTTGGCATGGCCATTGAGGGGAAGATGACTGCAGGCACCATGGGGCCTATGTGGAGGGCCCTGGGCAGGCCTGGTGGGGAGGACATGGATTAGCCTGAAGCCCCCCTCCCTGGCAGGGCCCTGCCAGGTAGAGGGGGGAAGCCCATGCAGATGTGCTGTGGGGTGAGGCTGCAGTGCTGCCCAGATGGTGTGCAACTTTCTGCCAGATGCAAGGAGTTGCCCTGACCTGGGAGCCCAGATCTGAACTTTTGGAAGAACTGTGACCCCCACCCCCCAATCAGGGTTCTTGGGAAATCTATAGGAGGAGTCCTCAAATGCCTGATTTTAAACACCTACCTGTCTCAGTGGCTGGGAGCCGGAACCAGTTCAGAATAAATCAGAGAAAAACAAAGTTGACATTATTTGCACCTTGGGGAGAACGAGTCCTAGTGAGTGAAGTGCAAAGATAACATGGATAACGTTGGGTTAGGTCTGGGGATCTCAGGAAGTCAGCACCAGAAAAAACTGCCGAGATGTTTTTCATCTTGTGGTTTTGGTTTTCTTGACATCGAACTGACAGAGGCTTGAGGACTGACAAACCACATACACACAGCAGCAAGTGAGAAGCAGAAGGAACAAGGGCTAAAGCCCATACTGTTCATATTAATGAAGATACATATGCACATACATGACACCACGCGTTTATAAGGACACTGGGACGTTCAAGGGCACATCTCAGACGCACTGGTGAGGGAGATGGGTGTGAGGACAAAAGAGAATAAGTAAAAATATAAGCCAAGAGAGGAGCCACTTGCCCTGGCAGTGGTGACTGTGTTCCACACAAGGCTCAGAGGATGACAAGGGCAGCTTTTTGCAAAGGCGATCCACAGAGGTGAGTCAGGCAAAAATGACAGGCAGAAACCACGGAGGGTCTATCCAGATGCCATCAAACCCACAAGCCATACTATGAGGCCGCAGGGAATTGGTTGGGTGCACAGAGGGTTTTTTGGGACCTGTGTCTGCTGTTTTGTCCATTTTGAGTGTCCAGTGTTGATGCTCAGACCCTGGCACCTGTTTGAATTCATGCAGGCTCACCTGGCTACTCTTCAGGTTTCTGTAAACACAAACAGCCTGGGTTTGGCAGGAATTCTCTCACTGATTTCTTTCAGGGTTGATATTAAAAGTAAATTGTTCTCCTTAAAGTGTTGAAACCTAACACGCCACATGGGGAATACTCTCTGCCAAGCTTTGTGGATTTTACAGAAGAACCAGAACTGAAGGCCAGTCCTGCCCACATCCTTACATGATGAGGCTTGTCTGTGGATTGTCCCTGTTGGAAAGATGGAGTGCAATTATAGTGCTAGTCACCAGTGAGGGTGACACACAGCCTTAGCCAAAGAGACAGGTTAATAACCTAGTACTCGTGTCCTCTAAAGAGATCTTTCTGGAGGAACTGATTAAGTCAATTATGATATAACCAGACACTGTAATGTTTTGTACCTACAAAAAATCCTGCATTTCATGCACTTATTGACCTGAGAAAATGTTAATATCACATTCATTCAAATAATATTTTTTGAGTGCCTTGCGCAAAAGACAAAGTGATTAGAGCTGAACAGAGGCACACACCAAGTCACATAAGAACCTACTGGAAAGAACTCCAGCAGTACAAACTGTTTTCCATGCCACAGCTGATCAGTTTGCTTTTCAAACCTTGTAAGCTAGAGGAAGTCTCCTCAGATCACACAGGATGAGAGCCATGGGTCCTCACAGGTGATGGGTGGTGGCTGAGGCAGGAGGTGACTGCAGCGAGGCTTTCCACCTCCTCACACCCACTGGCCCCGAGGTCACCTTGGAAGTATAGTCTCTGGACCCTCATCTATGGACTAAGGAATAGCAGGAAAAACAAAAACAAAACCAGACATTTGGGGTATTTGGACATTCCTCAAGGAATCTAGGCAGCCTGTAGGATCTTCATTTTCCCTCCACGGGAGGGCCGAGACTTGGGCACTGCACTGTGCCCAAGGCCACAGGGCATTCCCCACAGGGGCAGGGGTCACCTGGACCCACAAACCTGCCACCAGCTCCCATAACAGAACACTCTTACCAGATAGGGCTAGGGTCGTTTCTTGTTTTTATTTTTATTTTTTATTTATTTGTTTGTTTATTCACTCTTTTTTTATTTTTTGAGTTGGAGTCTCACTCCGTTGCCCAGGCTGGAGTGCAGTGGCACACTCATGGCCACCCAGTGTCGACCTACCGGGCTCCAGGGATCTTTCCACCTTAGTCTTCCAAGTAGCCGGAACTACAGGCGTGTGTTACCACACCCGGCTAATTTTTTTGATTTTCATTGTACAGATGAGGTCTCGCCAAATTGCCCAGGTTGATCTCGAACCTGCAGGCTCAAGCAATCCACTCGCCTCGGCCTTCCAAGGTGCTGGGATTACAGGCTGAGCCACCGAGGCCGGTCTGTTTTTTGTTTTTAAATGTTCATAAAGCCTCTTACATATGAGAATGCCTTGTCTGTGTATTGAGTCCCTTAGAACAGAACTGTTCTAAAATAGATAAATAGTATGAGTCCAATTATATTTATATCTAGGCATCAAAAAAAAAAACTTAGAAGGAAATAGGCTAACATAGTATCAGGTCACCCCATTCAACACACACACACACACACACACACACACACACACACACTCACACACACACGTGAAGATTTTAAAGGAAGCTAAAATGTTTTCTTAAAAACAACTTTATTGAGATTATAATTGACATTGAACTTTGTTTTAAGCAAACCAAAAGAAAAATGAACTTAAGATTTACTTTTTAAGGATATAAGAAAATGAAACAAAAGCCATTTGGATTAGAAAGGAAGAACAATTACCTCTATTTGCAGATGATATGATCCTATATATAAAAAATCCTAAGGAATCCACTAAAAAAACTATTGAACTGGTAACCAAGTTCAGCAAATTTGCAGGATACAAAAATGAATTGTATTTCTATAGACTAGCAATGATCAATCCAAAAATGAAATTACGGAAACAATTTCACTTACAATATAATCAAAAAGAATACTTAGAAACACATTTAATAAAAATGCAAAATTTAAGCACTGCTAGAAAATGTTAGAAGGTTTAAATAAATGGACAGACATACTCATGGATCAGAAGACTAAATATTGTTAAGATAGCAATACTCACCCAAATTGATCTACAGATTTAACACAACCTCAGTCAATGCCCTGGCTGGCTTCTTTGCAAAAATAGGCAAGCTAGTCCTACTATTCACATGGAAACTCAAGTGACCTACAATAACTAAAATGATATTGAAAAGGAAGAACAAAATCGGAGGACTCGAACTTCTGATTTTGAAACTTACAAATCTACAGTAATCGAGACAGTGTGGTACTAGTGTTAAGATACATATACAGATCAATGGAACAGAACTGAGATTTCAGAAATGCTCACCTAGTCAATTGATTTTCAACTAAAATACCAAAAAAATAATTCCACAAAAGAAAGAATAGTCTTTTCAACAAATGGTGCTGGGACTAGATGGTCATTTGCAAAAAAATGAACTTGGACTTCTAATTTACTAAAAATGAATTAAATACCTAAATTTAAGAGCTAAAATTAGAAAACTCTTAGAGGAAAACATAGAGGTAAATCTTTATGACCTTGAATTTGGCCATGGTTTGTGAGCTATGACACTAAAAGTATGAACAACAAAAGAAAAAACAAACGACTTTATCAAAATTAAAAACTTTTGGGCTTCAAAAGACATTATTCAGAAAGTGAAAGGCAACACAGATTGAAAGAAAACATTTGTAAATTATATATGTGATAAGAGACTTGTAACTAGAATATAAAAAGAGCTCCTACAACTCAGCAATAAGACAAATAACTCAATCAAAAAGCGGGCAAAGAATTTCAATTGCCATTTGTTCAAAGAAGACATACAAATAAACAAGGACATGAAAAGATGCTTGACATAACTGTCAAGGAAATATGAGTCAAGCCCACAATGAGATGTTATTTTACTCCCACTATGATGGCTTTAACCAAAAGCCAGTGTTAAAATGTAGAGAAAGCAAAAAACCCAATCACTGCTGATGGGAATGTAAAATGGTGTATCTACTTTGGAAAATAGTCGGTTCCTCCGAAAGAGAAACATAGAGTTACCATGTGACCCAGAAATTCCACTTGTTAAAAAATAAATTGAGGCACATGAATATTAGCATTTTAGCAAGCTTATTTGAGCATTCAGTGATTCATGAGTATGGCAGTACCAGACCACAGCATTTGTGGAAGCAAGACAGACGATATTTGATTGGAAAATATTAAAAAGTTAAATATTAAAGCGTACAGCCTATAGTTAGAAGTTAGTTGGTGGTTTCTGACTGGTTAAGCTTAAGTTTTGTTTTACTGTTTACACTGAATTGTGTTTGAGTTTGCTTACACAGGAACCCAGTGTGTCCCAGCCTAATGACTTCCCAATGAACTATTATTTTAAATCTTATTTTAGAGACAGGGTCTCACTCTGTTGTCCAGGTTGGAGTGCAGTGGTATGGTCAGAGCTCACTGCAGCCTCTGACTCCTGGGTTCAATTGATCCTCCCACTGCAGCCTCCCAAGTAGCTGGGACTACAGGTGCATGCTGTAACACTCAGCTCCAATTAGTTATTTTAACACATTCCTAGGTATATGCCCAAGAGAACTGAAAATGTGTATACACAAAAACTTGCCTATGATGTTTCTATCAGCTTTGTTCTTAATAGCCAAACATTAAAAGAACCCAATGTCCATCAACATTAAAAGAACCCAATGTCCATCAACTAATGTAATATACAAACAAAATGGAATACATCAATACAATGCAATTTTGTCATCAAAAAGAATAAGATACTGAGACTTGTTACAACATGAATGAACCTTGAAAACATTATGTTAAATGAAAGAAGCCACTCACAAAAGATCACATATTATATGATTCAATTTATATGAAATGTCCAGAATAGGCAAATCTGTAAAGATGGAAAGATCAGTGGTTGCCTAGAACTGGGAGGTTGGGGAGTCATAGCTAATGGGTACAGGGTTGACCACACAACTCTGTGCATATACTAAAAACCATTGGACCAGGCATGGTGGCTCACACCTGTGCTCATGCCTGTAATCCCAACACTTTGAAAGGCCAAAGTGAGAGGATTGCTTGAGCCTAGGAGTTCAAGACCAGCCTGGGCAACATAGCAAGACCTCATCTCTACAAAAAAAAAAAAAAATTATCCAGGCATGGTGGCACACACCTGTAGTACCAGCTACTCAGGAGATTAAGGCAGGAGGATTGCCTAAACCCAGGAGGTTGAGGCTTTAGTGAGCTGTGATAGTGCCACTGCACTCTAGCCTGGTCAACAAAGTGAGACTCCGACTAAAAAACAAACAAGCAAACAACCAGCACCACCAACAACAACTACAAAATCCATTGAAATGCACACTTTAAGTAGATTAATTGTAAAGCATGTAGTAGTTCAATAAAACTGTTGAAAAAAATAGGAGTTAATTACTGTAAAAAGAATCCTTACTTTAAAATAATTCACAGCACAATTTCTTTAACTATTAAACATAATAAGTACATTTTAAAATATGGGTCAATTCCTATACATTTAATACATGGATTGCTGTAGTGTGGGATACATTTGTGGGCCAGATTCACACACCTGCTCTCCAGAGCCCTGGCGAAATAGAGCCCTGCCAGTTCTTTAATTCTGCCAATCCCCTATGTGGTAGTCTGTTTTGCATTGCTATAAAGAAATACCTGAGGCTGGGTAAAGACAAGAGGTTTATTTTGGCTCACGATTCTGCATGGTGCTGGCATCTGCTTGCCTTCTGCTGAGGCCTGAGGAAAGTGTTAATTCATGGTGGAAGAAGGCAAAGGGAGCTGGCATGTCACATGGCCAGAGGTAAAGAGAGCGAAGGAGGTGCCAGGTGCTTTAAACAACCAGCTCTAACATGAACTAATAGAGCAAGACCTAACTGGTGACCTTGAGAACGGCACCAGGCCATTTGTGAGGGCTTTGCCCCCATGACCCAAGTAACTCCCACTTGGCACCACCTCCAACACTGGGGATCACATTTCGACATGAGATTTGGAGGGGACAGTCATCTTAACTATATCACCTCATGTATGAAAGAAACGAAACAAAACCAATAGGTGCAGTCATATACTCTGTCACAGATGCCATTGTCTCCCAAGAAGAACGCCACATCCTCTAAGAAAAGAATGTCAGGTGTGTGTGGAAAGAACCTAGATTAGGAGTTGTTTCAATGCAGCTCCTCAAGCTGGTTCCACATCCTTGCAGTAGTCTTCCTCCCTGCCTAGCCTTGAGAAGGACACAGGGGTCCAGCTGAGCTCAGGGGCACTGACAGTGGACTGAGACCCCAGTCCTGGTGACAGATGAAATCAGACAGGATCTAGCTTGAGGGTTTGCTGAAAATTCATTCCACTTTTGGGCCACTTTATGCCTCTCCTGGGACACTGACTGGAGGTTGCCAAGCCTAAATAACAATAAACCGAATATATTTGAATAAAAATGTCAGAAAGAGGCGAACCACAGGGCTGGGCCTGCCTTGGAATTTCAACACCATGAATTCATGGCTGTGAATGTTTTGTAAGAAAGAAATAGACCAGGCCAGTGGTGACTCATGTCTGTAATCCTGGCGCTTTGGGAGGCTGAGGTGGGAGGATCAGTTGAGGTCAGGAGTTCCCCAAGACCAGTCTGGGATACATAGTGAGACCTCATCTCTCCAAAAAAAAAAAAATTAAAATTAAAAAGTAGCCAGGCGTGGTGGTGCATACCAGTAGTCCCAGCTACTGGGGAGACTGAGGTGGAAGAATTGCCTTAGCCCAGGAGGTCAAGGCTGCAGTGAACTATGATCGTGCCATTGCACTCCGGCCTGGGCAGCAGAGTGAGACCCCAACTCAAAAAAAAAAGAAAGAAAGAAATATATCAGGTATTTCATATGACAGTCTGGAATTGCAGAGTAGGGGGACAAGCCACTTGGACACATAAGTAGTCATTGGTCACTCATCAGTCTATCCTCTCAGGAACACATGACTTCTCATGAATGGAGTTTTAGTCCCACAAAGCAAGAGTTGAAGGTCACGCCTTTACAACAGGGAGACTTCTCTTCCTCATTCATGGGACTTGATTGTATTTTTAGAAAAAGGAGCAATACTGTTTATTTCTCCTGAAATTTAATCTCAAATCTCTTTGTGCCCAGTTCACTGGCAGATGTTTTTGCATGAGACTGTTTTATATATTCATATGTCTCACACACTTATATATGCATATCTGATATTCCGTTCACAGGGTGACTTTTTCCATCAGTGCCTTTCCTGGGTGCTGATGAATTCAGAATTTCACCTAAGCATAGACGATATTCTGAGTGCCTGGTTGATCTGAATTCACATTAAGACAGTCATGACAAGCCTATCAGCATAATCAGTGTTTTCTGCTCGCAGGATTCAGGAGAGAATTCTCATTCTCCTTGCCTCCCACTACCATTTATAGCGACCAGACTCAGACTCTTCAGCTGTGAAACAGAAATGATCACACCTGCCCGACCATCCTCACAGATTTTGGGGGGTCGTGGATATGAAAGTGCTTTGTGAGTTGCATAGACAGACCTGGGTTTGAAGTTTGTTTCTACCATTAATTGATGGTGGGACCTTGGAAAAGTTACTTCACCTTATTGCACCTTTGATCTTTTTTGTTTTTTGTTTTTTGAGTTGGAGTCTCACCCTGTTGCACAGGCTGGAGGGCAGTAGCACGCTCACTGCAGCTTCAACCTCCTGGGCTCCAGCAATCCTCCCACCTCAGCCTCCTGAGTAGCTGGGACTACAGGCATGTACCACCATGCCCCACTAATGTTTTAATTTTTTTGTAAAGGTCTCATTGTTTTACTCAGGCTGGTGTCAAACTTCTGGGCTCAAGTGATTCTCCTGCCTCGGCCTCCTAAAGTGCTAGGATTACAGGTGTGAGCCGCTGTACCCAGCCATGATCTTTTATAAGTAAAGAAAGCCAGGTGCGGTGGCTCAAGCCTGTAATCCCAGCACTTTGGGAGGCCGAGGTGAGAGGATTGCCCGAGTCCAGGGGTTCGAGACCAGCCTGAGCAACTTGGTGAGATCTCGTCTCTACAATAAGTCAAAGAAATTAGTTGGGTGTGGTGGCATGTGCCTGTAGTTCCAGCTACTTGGAAGGCTGAGGCAGAAGGATTGCCTGAGTCCAGTAGGTTGAGGCTGTGATGGCCGTGAGCATGCCACTGCACTCCAGCCTGGGCAACAGAGTGAGACTCCAACTCAAAAAAAAAAAAAGAAGAAAACTAGTATCTGCCCACAACTGAGCTATGTGGATCAAATAGGATTCAATGTATCTAAACAACATATAGTAGTAAGTGCTGACTAAACAGTAGCTATTATTGTTGCTATTACTGTGATTACACTTAAGTTTATAGCAATCACAACACTATCATCAGTTTCATCCATATCATCCATAGGCTTGGAACAAAAGGTATTTTTGGAGCAGAGAATGAGAAAAGAAAGTTTGAAAAACGCAGAGAGAGAGAAACCCCTATCATGGGTACAGGAGACAGGAAGACATGGCCTTTCTGGCATGAAGGGCTGTGGCAGTAATGGAAAACTGGCTCTGAGAAGTCCGCAGGAGCCAGACAGTGAAGGCCTCTTAAAGCTAGAATAAGACCTTTGATCTTCGTCCTGAGATTGTCAGCCTCTGTAACTCTTTCAATGCTGGCCAGAGTGACCAGAGCCCTCCCTGGTGATCCTGGCCCTGGTGTCAGGGCCTCACAGCATCCGAGCTTCTGAGCAAACAGGGCAGTGGGCCAGGCTTGAGGTAGAGAGGGCCCCAATTGGGTCTCCTCACTTTGCCAAGGGCTCTCGTGGTCAGGCCCAGGGGTCATTGGCTCCTGGGCCATGGCGCTAGCTGGGCTCACCCCCCCATTTGTTTGTCAGTGGGAAGGCCTGACACTGCCGGGGCATCAGGTCCTCAGGCGTGACCTAATACTTTGCTTATGTACTTGTTTTTAAGTCTTTTTTTTTAAAGTAATAGATAATTATTATTGTGAAAAATTTGGAAAATTCTCCAAATCACAGAGAAGAAAATAAAAATAATATTTTCATGTTTTAGTTCCAATGATTGCCTTTTTGCACCTATGTAGTTTTAAAACAGTTTTGTAATATATTTTTTTCTTTCAGTGATGGAGCATGATGAACATTTTCTCAAATCTTAAACATTCCTGTACAATCACACTGTAATCATAGAGAGTGAGTTAATACATACATAACTCTTAAAACAATGAGTTGCACATGGTAAGCGCTCAGAAATCACACATAATGATGAAATGATAAAAATAATTCCCTTTAATACTAGAAAGACGACAAGGGTGGGTACTCTCTGTTCCTACTTTTTCTCCTCCTCTTCCTCCTTGTCCTCCTCATCCTCCTTGTTCTCTTCTTTCTTCTTATTTTTAGAGAGGGTTCCCTGGTCTTGAACTCCTGGCTTCAGACAATCTGTCCACCTCAGCCTCCCAAAGGATTATAGACACGAGCCACCACGCCCAGTCTATCACCTACTTCTATCCAACCTTGCCACTGGAAGTTCTAGCCAGAGCAGTGAGACAAAGGAGAAAAAAAAGTACAATGATTGGAAAATGAAAGGGGACATTTGGCTATTTGGTAAGCGGCAAATGGCCCTGCTGTGCTTTGCTGTCATTTTTTGTCTATTTTTCAGATTCCTCATCAAGATGAAGAGGTTTCCTTCCAATTCCAGCTGCTAAAAGTTCTTTGATATAGTTTAGAAGTAGACTTACCATATTGCAGACTTGGATTTGATTTATTGGATAACCAGAGTGCATTCATCAAAACCAGGACATTAACATTCCTACAGTACCATCAACTACGTCATAGATTTTTTTTTTTTTTTTTTTGAGTTGGAATCTCACTCAGTCGCCCAGAATGGAATGCAGTGGCCGCTCCCGGCCACCGCAGCCTCGACCTGCTGGGCTCCGGCGATCCTCCCGCCTCAGCCTTTCAAGTAGCTGGAACTACAGGTGCTCGCTACCACGCCCAACTGATTTTTTATTTAATGTAGAGATGAGGTCTCACCAAGTTGCCCAGGCGGGTCTCGAACTCGCGGGCTCAGGCAATCCGCTCACCTCGGCCTCCCAAGGCGCAGGATTACAGGCTGAGCCACCGAGCCCGGCTTACGTCACAGATCTTGTTCCGATTTCACCAACTGTCCAACTAATGTTCTTTTCAATTCCAGGATCCCTTCGTGATCTTGTGTTCTTAGTCTCCTCCAGTCAGGGACAGTCCCTCAGTCTTTTCTTGTCTTTCATGACTAGGCCCATTTGAAGATCACTGGCCAGTTATTTTGTAAAGTCTTCCTCAATCTGGATTTGTCTGATATTTCCTCACTATTAGATTGAAGTTACTCAATGTTGGCAAGAAATACCACAGAAACAATGGTTGCTCTTCTCACGGCATCCTGTCAACCGGCACAAGGTATTGTTGTTTCATTATTTGAGATGTTAATGCTGACCACCTGGTTAAGGTGGTATGGTAGGCAGAATAATAATATCTTCCACGTCTTTATCCCCAGAACCTGTGAATATGCTACCTTGCACAGCAAAAGGGACTCTGTTACGAAGTTAAAGATCCTTGATGAGTGCCATAGGCTGAATGTTTGTATTCCTCCTTCCCCCAAATGTATATGTTGAAATCTTCACCCCCAGCGTGAGGATATTAGGAGGTGGGACCTTTGGTATGTGATTGGATCATGAGGGCAGAGCCCTCTTGAATGGTATCAGTGCCCTTATGAAAGAGACCCCAGGGACCTCTCTTTCTCCTTCCACCATGGGAGAACACAGCAAGAAGACAGTTGTGTGTGAATCAGAAAGCAGGCTCTAAGCAGACGCTGAATCTGCCAGTGCCTTAGTCGCGAATTCTAGCTTCCAGAACTGTTGTCTGTAAGTCACGTAGTCTGTGTACTTTGTTATAGCAGCCCAAACAGACTAAAGCTGGGAGATTATCCTGGATAGCCAGGTGGGCCCATTTTGAACTTTTGACCTCCAGAAGTGCAAGATAATACATTTGTATTGTTTTAAGCCACTACATTTTTGTGGTAATTTGTTACAGCAGCGATAAGATCCTAATACAGGTGGTGACTGCAGATTTCTCTGTAAATTTCTATTTTTCCCTTCATAGTTGTGGGGAGATACTTTGAGACTATGTACATATCCTGTTTCTTTTCTTACTTTCACTCACTAAATTTAGCATCTACTAACAATTGTTGCCTGTAGAAATTATTATTATGGGGTTTGCCACATGGTGATTTTCTATTTTCACCATTCCTTCTGTCAGTTTTAAACATAAAGACTTAAAAGAAAATCACCACATCACTCTTGTTATAGCTAAAAACAAAATTAACAGTAATCCCTCAATAACATCAAATATTCAGTCAGAGTTCAAATTCCCCAGGTTGTTCCGATAAGATTTTTTAATCACAGTTTTGTTTTAAACAGGTACTACACAGACAAGGTGAACACACTGCATTTGGCTGATATATCTCTTAATTCTTTTAATCAATAGATTTCCTCTTTTTTTTTTTTTTTTGAGTTGGAGTGTCACTCCATTGCCCAGGCTGGAGTGCAGTGGCACACTCACTGCCACCGCTGCCTCAACCTGCTGGGCTCCGGCAATCCTTCCACCTCAGCTTTCCAAGTAGCTGGAACTACAGGCGTGCGCTACCACGCCCGGCTAATTTTTGATTTATTGTAGAGATGAGGTCTCGCCAAGTTGGCCGGGCTGGTCTCGAACCTTCGGGCTCAGGCAATCCACTCGCCTCAGCCTCCCAAAGTGCTGGGATTTCAGACTGAGCCACCGAGCCCAGCCTTTTTTTTATTTTTTAACTCTTGTACTTCATCTATTGAAGAATCATGATGTAGTCTTTAGAATGTCCCACGTTCTGGATTTTTCTGATGGCATCCCATGGTAGTGTTTAACTTGTTCCTTGTTCCCTAGTATTTCCTTTAACTAGGTAATTCGTTCTAGGGGTTCAATCAGATTCCAGTTTAATTTTTGACAAAAAAAATTAATAATTAGAGTTGTGTACTCACAATTGTACATGGTTGCATAATTGTTGCTCTTTTGCGATATTAAGTTTGATCAGGAATTTCAGGTGTTGTCAGCCTGATCCTCTATTACAAGGTTCTGCCATCAACTTTAGCTGAACGGTTTTAGCAGCCACTGACACTCATTGACTAAATCATTTTGCAACATTTGCAAACTTTGTTTATTTATTTATATTTTTTAGAGAAAGAGTCTATGTATTGGTGAATCCGTCAGAAAACTAACAAAGGCTTAAACAAATACAGGATTGTTTTTCTCACTTAAGAAGAGGTAGGCAACCCAGGGTTGGTGCAGGAGCTTAATGAGGCCATCAAAACACTTTATCCTTCATGCGTTTGCTTCAGTCACAAAATGGCTACATATTTCCTGGCATCACATACCCATTCTACACAGGAAGAAAGATGACGAGGTGGCCTCAGTTGCTTGCATTCTTGTTATTCAAGATGTCAAACTTTTTCTTGAAGTCATTCATAGTCACCAGAAAGACTGTGAGAGTGAGGTCCTAGATTTCTCAGCCTTTATAAAGGAAGGTAACAAAAGAGAAGGGTCTTGGGAATGGATGGTGGGTGAGTGAAACAGTCACCACATTGGAGTTGCTGTCTGAAGATTCATGAGTATGAATCTCAGGAGCACAGAATTTCTTCTGAAGAATATGAGGAGCCATCAAAGGTTTTGGCCCAGGGACCAACATGCCCCTGTTGGGGTATAGGGACTAAACCCAGCAGGACTGAAGGGTGGTTGGGGGTTAGTGGGGCTGGGAGGGCGGGGCCCAGTCAAGAGGTGACTGGGGCTGTCCAGAGGGGGCAATTTAGACCAGGGATTTGTGCCTTATAACAATTAAAAACCATAATTTCCATTTGCTTTATGAAGAGGAGAAATGATATACTCTAAGGCCCAGAACTTGTGTTGTTTTCATTTAAAATGTGTTGATTCGTTAAAAATAGCGTGTGTGCCTGCCCAACAATGTGAACGTACTTAAGATCACCAAGCTGGGGGCAACCCCCTCGGGTCCCCTCCTGCTGTGGGAGCTTTTCTGTCCTCAATAAATCCTGCTTTCTAAAAAAAAAAGATCACTGAGCTGCACACTTAAAAATGGTACATTTTATGTTATATGTATTCTATCAAAATTAAATTTAAAAATAGGTTGTGAAAAAAATCTCAGGGAGGAATTGTAGTTAGATAAAAGGTCAAAGTAGCAGAAAAAAAGAGAAATCGTATCTGACGGGAGCCAGGTTTTAGCTCCCTTTTGGGACAATAGCAAACAACGAAGAGGGACATAGAAATAGCATTGGCCTTGCAGCTGGAAAACTTGGATCTAACGCGTGGTTCTGAATCTAGTCTGGGAACTTGAACGAATTATAGTGACCCGTATAAGCTTCAGTAACCATTTCTGTAAAATTGGGATAATGGTACCAGCTCTGCCTACCTCGCAAGGAGGATGTAAGGAATCAAACCAGACAGTGAAATCAAATAAATCATAAGGGCCAGGCATGGTGGCTCATGCCTATAACCCCAGCACCTTGGGAGGTCAACTTAGGAGTATTGCTTGAGCCCAGGAGTTCGCGACCAGCCTGGACAATGTAGCAAGACCCTGACTCTATTATAAAAATAAAATAATAAGCTGTGAGATTTCCCCATTTTGTTAACTTTACAGTTCTACACTCCAAGCAGCTTCCAACTGCTGCCAAGTTAAGCTCCTGCATGAATGTGAAAACACTAAGTCCCAGCTCTGATCCTGCCAGTTCCCTAGAATTTTGTCTCAAGGCATGGAATATTTAATATCAACCATGGGGTGAGGAGGTGAACAAGGGAAACAACATCTATCCAGTATGTTTCCTTTTTCTTCCCACTGGTGAGTACTTGGAAAGCAATCTGAATGCTACAAAAGGTCACACCCTCTGTCTAGGCCATGTCAGCAGTAGTTCCATGCTATAGTTGGCAAATTGGTATTTAATAGCCTTAAATTTCTTTTAAGAGTCTTATAATGGAAACATCAAGTAAATGGACTATGGAAGTATATGTACCAAAAAGTCCACCATTCTGTGCCTCCTGTGGATGTGAAGTTTAAGAACAGGAGTTTTGCAGCTGCTGGGTATGATAGCAATGCGGCAGGGGCTTACAAGGGTCTTGACACTCCATAGGATGAATGGCTTTCGGCTACTCGGCAGCTGGTTATCTTGCTTGTGGATGGTTATTTTTCTGCCCTCCTTCCATCCTCTTTTCTCAGACGGTTCTCCCGGTGAACATATTCACCAAAGTAATGGAAGGAGAGCTGATGAAAAGTCGTGTCGATATCACAAGTACCATCCCCAGCAAGGCTTAGATGAGATAAGGAAGCCGGGCTCGGTGGCTCAGCATGTAATCCCGCGCCTTGGGAGGCTGAGGTGAGTGGATTGCCTGAGCCCACGAGTTCGAGACCCGCCTGGGCAGGCGAAACCTCATCTCTACAATAAATCAAAAAAATCAGCCGGGTGTGGTAGCGCACACCTGTAGTTCCGGCTACTCGGAAGGCTGAGGTGGAAGGATCGCCGGAGCCCAGCAGGTCGAGGCTGCGGTGGGCGGAAGCGGCCACTGCACTCCAGTCTGGGCGACAGAGTGAGACGCCAACTCAAAAAAAAAAAAAAAAAAAAGATAAGGGGATCAGAATCATTGTGCACTCTTTATGCACATAAATTATTTCTATTATTCAGATTTCCATTATGGCAGAAATTGCTGAGTGGGCTCCAGTTCTGAAACTTGGCAATCTAGAAGGATAATGTTTTCTCACAGTGCGCACCAGGGATGGCTAATGGCCCATGGGGACGAGCCAGGAGTTAGTCTGTTGCAGTATTTATGATTATGACTTAGTTTTGGTTTTGGCTTGAAGAAATGATTCACTCATCCTTACTTGACTGTTTGAACATGGCCGGTCGTCCGTTGCTCAGTGCATGCAAGTGTCTCTTTCAGTGAGTTCCTGGGAGGTTCAAAGACCCCTGATTCCATATCCTGCCTTCAGATATCTGGTTTGAGGCCTAGTTTTGGTGACTGGTTTGGACTTTCTGTGACTAAAGACCTTAATCTTTGGTTTCTGGAGCTCTGGGGGCTTGGGGGGCCCCTACAGGAGGAGCTGTGAGGTTTTCTCTATCAACCCTGGCTCCATGGGCTCCTGACAGACTCAGCCAAGTTTCCACAGGCTCCGTTCCCCCCACCAGTCCGTGGGAGAGGGTCTGACACCTGAGATACTTCTGAGAATGCAGTCATCTCAGTGCCTCCCGGAAAGCTGTGCCGGGTTCACCAAGCTCCTCGCTGGGAAGATGAGGTGCTTTTTCAATTCCTATAGTACAACTCAGGTATCAACCTGAGTCTCAGGACCTCTAGAGAGCTAGGTGAGATTGATGCAAACCTTTTTCCCATTGGTCGTAGAAGTCCAGAGCCATGGCAAGCTTTCTTTGAATTCCTGGGGTTTTGAATGATCAGCTCTCCTCAGAGTAAGTTTCTTTGTTAAGTTTTCCTTCTCCCTGCTGCCTCTGGCAGCTGTTCCTCATTTCCCCCATTCTTTTGATCCACACCAGGGCACAGAGCTTTCTCCTGTTTTCTCAGTCCCTCCCACGCAACAAGAAAACAAATGGGTCCAGGGAGCAGAAATGTGCTTCAAGCACTTAAAATGCACGTCCGTGCTGAGGAATTCTCACCGGCCCAGCCCCTCACACAGCTTCCAGGCTCTTTCTTTCCTGCTGACTCCTCCCTCTTCCCGTTCCCTCACTAGCCTCTTTTTGCTTTTCACTTCCCTCTCAGGAACAAATAACAACAATTTACAAGTTTCACTCACTTTTTTTTTTGTATCGCTTGTACCCATGACTCTTTACTGGGAACATGCGTATAGTTTCACTCACTTTATTATGATTATTTTTAGGTTTCTTCGTTGTCTTTTTTTTTTTAAGTGTCAATAGCTTTAGGGGGTACAAATGATGTTTGGTTCCATGGTTGTATAGCGGTGAAAAAGTCTGGGCTTTAATTGTACCCTCCACCCCACCTGTGCACACTGTACCCGAAAGGTGATTTCTCCTCCCTACTGACTTCATACCCTCCCCCTTCTGAGTCTTCAACGTCAGTGATGCCTTTGCAGATCCTTAGTTTAGCTTCCACTCCCCCCCCCCCACTTCTAAGTGAGAACATGTGGTGTCAGGCCTAGAGTCTCACTTTCTGGCCCTAAAGAAGGCCTTTTGCTGGGGAATGTCATGGTTAAGATGTGGTAAGGGCCTCCCCAGAACAAAGAGAAAGTAATGTGGCATAATCAATGTCTAAGTGCTCATGCGTAACCCTGTTATAAGCCTTTGCCATAAAATACCCAATCAAAATGGATGTTTCCATAAAAAGGAGAAAAAGGGGCTAGAGTGTAAAGAAAAGTTAGCAAAAAGTATATAAGGCAATGCCCCACTGTGGGTGGGGCTCAGCCTTTTGATGTGAATCCACTGAACCAGTGCTGGCACAAATAAACGCTGCTTCCTGGCAAAGAAGCCTCGGTGTCCTGTCTTTCTGTAAAAGGGTCCTACCACATCACTGGGGGCTCACGTGGGATCTGGAGATGTTGATTTCACTTCCTTCTCACTAGGGTGCGACCCCAGGGACACTGGGAGAGGTGACCTCACCTGGCGCCAGCATACTGATTGATCCGTAGGGGACTAGCCCTCCTGGTGTACTAGACCAAGGACCCTGGGAGCACAAAGGAACCCGGTGAGGCCCAGGAACCAGCCAAGCGAGTACCACCTGACAGACTGGAAAGAACCCAGGTTTGTTTTGGTAAGCCTGCTCCTAAGAGGCAGAAGGGGAGGCTGATCACCTCCCAGAGTTGCCCGAGTAGTCCCACAGGGGGCGAAACCTTGATTGCAGGGTGCTGGGTGGCCTGTTTGAGATGCTGTGTGAATGTGAATGCATGAGATGCCACGAGGTGGTAAAGTGAGAGTAGAGACTCAATCCACGGATCCATGGCAACCTCATATGGCTTAAGGTGGTAGTAGAGTCAGGAAAAATCCTGAATCAAAACCTAGTTGGGGACTTATACCCCTGAAATATCTCCGCAAGGATAGCGGCTGGAGACAGACGAAGCGAGTGCTCACGCCTTCCCTTTTCCTTTCTTGTGCATGATTACCATCTTTTAGAGGGACGGAATGGGTGGCAAACAGAGTAAGATTACCCCCCCTAAGATAAATGATGGAGAATTTCAAAAAGGGATATTCAGGGGACAGTGGTATTAAGATGACTCCAAGAAATCTCTGGACATTGTGTGGTATAGATTGGCCCTTGTTTGGGACGGGCTGGCCCTCTGAGGGGTCACTAGACATAGACCTAGTTAGCAAAGTGTTTAGAGTCATTGTGGGGGACCTAGGCCACCCTGACCAATTCCCTTACATTGACTGTTGACAAGATATAGTCCTTTCTCAGCCACCTTGGTTAAAAGCCTGTCTAGAAGAGAACTGTAAAATCATGATGGCCTGAATGATGGCTCCCTCAAAATGCCGACCGGAGCCTAAGAAACCTTTTCTATCTAAGGAGCCCAAGGAAATCCCTCTGCCTTATGTGCCATTGTGCCCATCACTGCCTCCTGCACTCTCCATGCCTACCGCAGCCAGAGCCCCATCAGAGGTTGCCCACACCCCTGAAGCCATCCCTCCCACAAAGTCACCTGAGACACCCCTGGACACCACTACTCTGGAGCCACTGGCTCTAACTCTGTATACTCCAGCCAGAAAGCACCAGAAGGACTCTGCTGGCAGCCCGCCTCCCCTCAGGTGCCAAGAGACCTGACAACTGCCACTGAGAGAAACCAGGGGGCCCTTCTACTACCATCAAGGTGGTCAGATCCAAGGGGGACAACGTACTTTTATATATCAGCCCTTTACCACCATTGATCTCCTGAACTGGAAAGACCATACCCCCTCATTCACTGAGAAACCTCAGGCTATGATTGATCTAATGCAATCTGTCATCCAGACCCACAGACCCACTTAGATTGATTGCCACCAGCTTCTCCTGACTCTGTTTAACACTGAAGAAAACTGCCAAATTACTCAGGTCACTTTAGAATGGTTAGAGGAGCACACCCCTGCAGGGATGGTGAACGCTCAGGCCTATGTCCAGAATCAGTTCCCTGAGGAAAACCCTCAATGAGATGCTAACGATGGCCTAGAATTTCAAATGCTTGAGGATTACCAAGAGTCTCTGTATGTACTTTCTCAGGCTGGGTAGAGGCCTTCCTTACCCACACAGAGAAGTCACACGAAGTGGACCAACTTCTCCTAAAAGAAATCATTCCCCAATTTGGGATCCCAATCACCATAGGATTGCACAATGGGCTGGCATTTGTGGCTGAAATAATACAATTGGTGGCAAGGGGTTTAGGAATCACATGGAAATTACACACAGCATACCATCCCCAGAGCTCTGGAAAGGTGGAACAGATTAATCAAACTCTAAAATTATAGCTAAGTAAACTGTGTCAGGAGACCCACCTACATTGGGGCCGGCTGTTACTGATGGCTTTGCTAAGAATCAAGTTTATTTTTTGAGTTATTGATAATTGCCATTCTGACTGGAGTTAGGTTGTATCTCAGTGTGGTTTTGATTTGCATCTCCCTGATTATTAGTGAGGTTGAACACTTCTTAACTGAGGCTTTCTGAATTCACAGATTTTCTTGTCACCTATATAGTAAACCTGGCAGTAAAAAAGTCAGGCCTGGGTTAATTGTACGTTGAGATTGTAGTCTCTAAATTTTCTGAGCAATCACACTGACTATGAGGTTGTTTCACTGTTCTTGGGTCCAGAATGACAGTTTTAGAATTTTTTTACTTAACTGCCACTATATTTTACTTGGACTATAGAGAATAAAAGGCTTATCGAAAACAAAAACTGAAATACGTGTGCATCCCGAAGTTTTTAAAATTCCCATCTTAGAAGAGTAGTCACTATACTAATTAGATTTGTAGTTAAATTATGATTTTTTCTTAATTGTAGAAGAAGGTATGCATGAACTGAATTCACTCCTTCAAAATAAAAACTATGTCATGTCTGGCTAGATTGCTAAGATTATCCCTGGCTATATGAGCAAAGTCAATTAGAAAATTTGCTTTACAGTTATCAACAGTTGAGTCCTCAGCCTTTATATGGTCAATATATGAGTAGAATGAAAGGAAACTCTTTATAATTAGATGCTCATATATTGGAAAACATAGAAACTCCATTTTGAAGTCACAGGTGCTAGAATAAACTTTCTTCTTAGACTCTCAAAACAGGTTTGCACTTCATTCAGCCACTGTCAAAAATATTTTCACTGGATAAAGTTAAACAAGCATTGAAACTTTATTCAAAACTGTTGCAATAAGAAAGTGAGGCCAAAATCACCTCCACTGAAAGCATTAAAGGATTTTTAGATATTGGGATAAGCTAGTGAACAAGTACTGGAGGAAGTTGGGGGGAGATTGATTAAATCTGATTAGGCGATCTATGTTTGTTAGTTGTTGCTTATGGGAGTTAGAAGTTAGGCTTCGCCCTCCCATAGACACTGGAAGGTAGAGGCTTCATCTTCCTTGATGACTACATTTCAAAGGGATAGCTCCTAAGTCCTTGAGAAGGAAATTTCTGGGCCCTAAAACTGGCTAAGAGGCTTTTAAGAAGATTTATACCCCTAAAGGGCAGAGAAAGAATTTGCAATTAAGTGTTCTAAAGTAAATGCTCCAAGAAAAGTGAGGTCAGGAGCCAATTGTCAGGAAGAAACTAATCTAAAGTTTATTCAAGGTGAGGGGGCATTAAAGCCATCTCAATCACCATCCTACCAGTAAAAATCATGCAGCCAGGGGAATTATCATCACGACAAATTACTTAAACAAATGGCAATGCCTTTACAAGCAAATTGTCAGGGACCAATACAAGTATTTACGTTCACTTCATAAAAGCAAACACAAATATTTTGACTCCTCACTTCAAAAATTATAGTGTGCCAGACTGCAATCCTATTAATCCTGATCATTAATACTATATAGAAAAGTAGTTCTGATTTTCATGAAAATTTATTTTGAATTTTTATTAATAGCTTAAATAGGCAAAATATTTCATGTTTGTCTAATTTGTAATGTTCAACAAAGTGAACAAATTGCCATAAAGACATAATTTAGAGATTAGAATCAATGTCTATAGAAAAGTCAAAAATAATATTAATAAGCCATTTCTTTTAGCCAGTGACCTTGTTTCAGGAACAGCAATGGTGATGTGATTGTATATAATAAAAACTGGCCCATATAATGGCAAACTGGGAATTACTTAGCCAGCTTCACAGACATCCTTCATTTGGGATTATCCTAAAAGTCTGTCCACATGGCTGTTTAAGCCACACATAACCATATTTTTATATAGTCCTATAGAAATTGCCCTGAGCATTTGATTTTAGGGATACCAGGATAGTCTTTTCTGCCTAAAAAATCTCCTGCCCACAGAGTTCCAGAGGAGGAATTGCCATCATTAATAAATACTTTGTTTTGATAAATTTTGAGTAATTGCCTGTCTTTCCTTGGAATACTTTTTTCAAATGGCTATGCTCCAGTGTGTTTGCTCACTTAGTCTTTGGAAACAGCAGTGATGCATCTTCTGTCCATTTTTCTCTCCCTCCAGTGCAATCAACAAGGGTCATTCCCTCTGCCTCTTTAATCCCTTTCACAATGTAAAGATAAAAAATGCTAAATACTTTACAGATCAGCACATAGATTGCATTTAATTGCACGTGTCCCTGCTATCCCCAGTGATATTCTCAACTTTATTCTTACCTCTCCAGTTCAATTCACACATTACCAGTCATTTCAAATTCCTCCAATAGGGTTTTGGGCATTGTTGTGAGAAAATGTTTGCCAGGTAGTTTGGGGATGTGGTAAAAATGCATTCAAAGCTTTCAATTTGCCTTCAAATAAAAACTTGATACTTTAGGCCTAAAAATATTAAGAAAATAAAAACTCTTACATTTCCTTTGTGTTGATCAACAGACAAATGATTTAATTTTAAAATTTTGATCTAAGTTTGTATCTATCAAAATAGAAATAAAAAGTATTTACCTTGAAAGTATGTTGTAGGACAACCCCCTTGGGTCCCCTTCCACTGTGGGAGCTTTTCTGTCTTCTCAATAAATCCTGCTTTCTCACCAAAAAAAAGAAAATATGTTGTAAATATATAATATGTTGCATATGAACACACCTCTATGTTTGCCTGTGTGTCTACATATACACACATAAACACACATCTGTTGGCCTAGTATTTTGGCCATACTAAGCCTTTAATATATATCAGATATAATAATTATTTTTCTGATCATCACTGTGTTGGTTCAAACCAAGTTTCCTTGGAGTTTCAACATGACTCAGGATGCTATCTGACCAGAATAACTAATAAATTCTTCAAGACAGAATTCTGAAAATAAATGAATTCAGAAATATCAGAGATGGCATGCCAGGCATATACAGTTAGAACCACCCCCCCACCCCCAAAGTTGTAGATGTGCAGAATGGTGAAGGTTCTTACCTGGAGAGCTTATGCATTAGATGAGACAGAGTAGAAGGATATGTATATAAGGTTTTGCTCTGGGGTTTGTATGGAAAGGCTTTGAATCCCGGCTACACTACGGACATTGTTGTGCTGAGCAGTGAAATGCTGAAGTCCTTTCTGTGAAAATCAGACACACAATAACGCAACGGTGCATTAGGGTAAATTAGTTACCACTTCTCTTTGATTGGGTTAGTGTATATGAAGAAAATTAACACAATGGATAAAATGTAGACTGAGTATCAGATCTTTGAATAAAGGTTCTTGAAGAGGTTGCCAAGTTTAAACAGAATCAGAGGATATGCCTGAGATCCAAAGCAAAAATAAGAGCATCTACTATCTCATCTTGAATTAGCATCTTGATGCTTACTTATGAGAAAATTTAGGCCATAATGTGAGTGTGAACATACTTACCAGCCAGCTGCAAAGAGATAATCATCTGTTTTACAGACTCATGCTCTAGCAGGAAAGGGCTAGCAATCTTCCAAATATAGCGACCCTATCCTCTGGGAAACAGGGCCTCCAAAAAATTAAATTCTTGTAGTTTTTCCCCAATGGCTAAGTTATTTCTTTTATGAAAAGCAATAAGAAGAGTATAGAGGGATCTTGATTTTGCGAAAACAGAAGATCTCACTTATAGGGAAGGACTAGTATGGTGAGATTAGATTTCTTCTTTCAATCATTGGGAAGCATCTACATTACACACCATTGATGAAATTTCAGCCCATGTTGATATAATACAGAAAAAGAATAGAAATAAAACTACCATTATTTTACACAAAATGACTTCATAAAGTGATTGGAAGTGGCTGGATACAATAGAGTCCTACAAAATAGTGTGACTCTATACTAGAAAACATAAATTAGAAAATGAAATTGAATGAAGCACTATTCTTAACAGCAATAAGAGCAATAAAAATATCTAAAGCCTCATTTCAGTGAAATATGGGGAGAAATTTTTGTTAAGAGAGAACATGCATATTTGAATAAAAAGAAAATCATACTGGTGCCGTATACTGAATAGGTTGACGAAAAGTTTATATATACATTTTATTCAAATGCACTCATTTGTGATTAATAAAATTATAACAGTTAAAATTAATTTCATTCCAGAGTAAATCAAAAATAACGTATGTTTCATCTGGAAGAATTATCAAAAGAGAGTACGCAGGTTACCAAAGCATTGAGTACTCCATAGGAAATAGTTGCCAAACTTGAAGGTCAAACTGAATAGAGTAATTATGGGCTATTCAAGAGGTATAAGCAGGGTTAAGTGCAGTGGAGGTCACAGGGACTGGCAACAACAGAAAGCCTCTTACTGCTCTAGGCCTAAGATAACCGGAGAGGGAACTGGATCAATGGAGCTCATTTCTACAGAAGAGGACTGGCCACCTGAGAGAATTTCTCTTGTGGAATGCTGCCACTGTCAGAATTGTGTGGAAGAGGGCTTGGGGAAGTGATACCTACTTGACCTCTTTCTCCCTTGTATTCCTGACTCTTGCGCTGTCCAAATCCATAAAGTAACCACAGGGCAGGAATTAGTGGGTAATACCAAAAAACATGAATGAATAAATGCTTTGATTCAGAGGTGCCTTCTTCAAAATTCAGGTATTGCTAATGGGATCACATGAAGATGTGAACGTTTAAGAGGTAATTAGGCCATGAGAATTCCTCCCTCATGGATGAGATTAAGACCCTAAAAAAAAAGTCGTCAAGCAGCTTTCATCTTGTTCATCTTTCTGCCTTTTGCCTTGTGAGGACACAGTGTTCCTCCTCTCTGGAGGACACAGCCCAGCTGTCACCTTGATCTTAGCCTTCAGCATTATGAGCAATACATTGTTATTTATACATCACAAAGTCTCAGGTATTTTCTTACAGCAGCATGAATGGACAAGAAGGGACTGACAAAAAGAAATCCATAACGGGTACCATAGATGTTTCTAAATATAATAATAAAAATTATTAACTTTGACAAATGAATAATGTATTTACTGAAATAGTGTTATGCCTGTGTAATCTGAGATAAGGAATAATGCTTAGAAATATATTCCCATAGATTATGGATTGGGGGAAAAAATGGCAACCACATTCCCATGTCTTGCCATGGCATAGGTGTGTTTTTTGCTTTCATCACACACACATTGCAGGTCAGATATAGCTTCACTCCACATCACCTTCACTTTAGCCAACGGCAGATACAGCATCTTTAATCTGAAATGTGTCTAATCTTGGGGCAACTCCTTTGGGTCCGCTCCCACTGTGGGAGTTCTTCTGTCCTCTCAATAAATCATGCTGTCAAAAAAAAATGTGTCTAATCTCTTAGCAGAGGAAGAAGGGAAAGGAAACACTATGTGCTTGCTTTTAAAGCTTTTAATAAAGCTTCCACGTAGAAAGCATGAATGTCATCTCTGCTCACATTTCACTTGCTAAGGAAAGTCACATGGCGACTTCTGGGAAGATGGCGACAGAGCCAACTGGACTATGCAAGTACCAGTGTGAGTGAGTGTAAGGAAATGTTTGCTAATGCGTCCGTGAGTAAGTGGGCATATGAGTGGCTGTCTGAGTGGGGACTCAAGAGCAAGTGACCAGGGATTTCCTGGTGAAGCTGCTGGTGCCGCAGCCGCTCCGCTTGGACCCTAGTGGTTCCCTAGTGCAGATGCTGAGCACCATTTTTTTTTTTAATCAGCGGAACCCTTCCTGGGAAGAAGCTGCCAAGAGTGACTGCTGGCTCCAGGCTCTGCCTCATCACTGAGGCACCTGGCCAGACACTGGCAGCAAGCACTGCAGAGGGAGCACAGGAAGGGAGCCAGAGGTAGATCCCCACTGGAGAAGATGAAACAGGCACACTGCCACCATCTTGAAAACTGGTCGCGAAAGTGCTTTGCTTTGCTCACTAGGGACCAACAGACCTAATCTCTGTGACCAGTGGATTAACTGCTCAGAGGTTGATTGTGACCCAGAGGGAATACCCCAAAACACAAACTCTGGAGGGAAAGGACGAGAGCTGAGTCTCAGGAGTTTCACCGCCTACCCCGATTCAGCCTGGGACAAAGGGTGTGACCAGAAAAGGATAAGGGAGACACCCCCCCCCACCCCCGCCCCCGCAAAGAGATCAGCAGTGAGTCTGGGCCTGACCCAACTCCCTCCTCCCCAGCAATCCTCAGAACATCAGACCCCCAGGGCTGGAGCACGACTGAGTGGGGCAAATCCAGGTGGACCCTGTATGTCAGCCAACATAGAAGGATTCTACTCCAGGATAAGCCTGACTGGGGCACCTCCACCCACCCAGCCCCTGGGGAAGAGACAATCTAGCATCTCCCCACCAGAGGAAATCTCCCTGAAAATATGAAAGTGAGATGGTAGGACTGAAGCCCTATCCACCCCCTCCACCTCCTCCTCCTTCCTTGAGTGGAACACTGGGGAAGTTGTGAATGAGGCCACAGCTCCACAGGAAACAGCAAAGGGGCTTACCTATGAACAGCTGAGAGGAACAATTACAAAACCTGTCATAAGAGGGCAGGTTGTTTTTTGATTTTGTGTTTGTTTCTTTGTTGTTGTTTTTTTAAAATTTTTCTTTCCTTTTTCCTTTGTGCATGAATGTGTATGTGAAGACTCAGTCTGGATTCCCCCCACCTTTGTTTTTTCTTTTTTCTTCTTTTTTTTCCACCTTTGTTTCTTCTTTCATTTTGTGTTTTCTGTTTAGGTGTGTACATGAATGATTGAGTGTTCATCTTTCAGTTTTTTTGTTTGTTTCTTTGTTCTTCTCTTTTTTTAGATTAATATGTGTAGGGGGTGATTTGAATTCTTTTTTTTTCTCTTTTCTTTTCTTTTTTTGTGTTGGGTGTGTGTGTTTGTGTCTGTGTGTTCAATTTTCCCATTTTTTTCTCTTTTGCTTTTTTTTCCAGTTCATTTCGGTCTTTGTGTGTGTGTGTGTGTGTGTGTGCACTCAATTGTATTTTGTTTTGCTTTCTGCTTTTGTTTTTCAGTGTTTTAATTTTAATTTTTAAAATTTTTGTCCACCTGATTTCATTCAACTTCTCTTTGTTCTCCTCATTGCTGTTACTGTATCTTGACTCAGGAGGTACACACATACTCAGGGGGTACACATATACCCATTAACTGGTCATATAAAGTGGTGACGCAAAATGGGTCTAAGAGAACATATACCACAACCATTATGATTTGCAAGAAGTTTATGAAATCTAGCTTCCCATACTTTCTCTTATTCAACTCTCAAAACTACAAGAGACAGCAAAGATTCTCTCCCACAGCCCTGTATCAAAATAGAACAAATTCAAAGCCCTGATCAGGAAAGAATAAAGGGCTGAGAAAGCATCAGAAGTGAAACCTTTCTCACTGTAATTGAATAATGAAACTAAAGAGAAAAGAAATAGATCTGTCACAAATGAGGAGAAAAATCAATGGAAGAACACAGGTAATCCCCAGTGTAACAAAGAAAAAACTTGAAAGATCAGACCTCAGAGCCCAAACAGTGGAAATCACCAAAGACTGGTCCCAGAATACAGCAAGGATTAGGGAATGGATAGAAGGAGTGAATAAGACTCAAGAAAAACAAGATGCAACACTGAAGGAACTTGTAATAGAGATTTTGGCCACAAAACAATTCATCCAGGAAATCAATAACAAAATGAAAAGCAAAATTAATCAAGCAGAAGAAAGAATCTCAGAACCCGAAGACCAAAACATGGAATTAATCCAATCTGTAAAATACAAAGAAAGAAAACTCAGAAGAAACAAAGCCTCCAAGAGATGTGCAAATATATCAAGAGGCTGAACCTACACCTGATTAGTATCTCAGAAGAAGACAGGGAAAAAGAGAACACCTTGGAGAAAGTATTCCAGGAAGTTATCAAAAAAAAAACTTTCCCCATCTCACCAGAGATGTGATCATCTAAATAAAAGAGATACAGAAAACCCTTGCAAGACCTCAGATGAGAAGACCAACCCCTACATATTAATTTTCCTGCACAAAGTAGAATACTGCACAGAAAAAGAATCCTAAAGTCAGCAAGAGAAAAAGGTCAGACTACTTACCAGGGAAAATGAATCAGATCAGCAGCAGCTCTATCAGCAGAAATGCTATAAGCTAGAAGGAACTGCAGTCCAATATTCAAAGTCTCAAAGATAAACAATTTCAACCAATAATTACCCACTCAACTAAACTCAGCTTCATCAGCAATGGAGAATTAAAATCCTTCTACAACATACAATTCCTAAGAGATTATGCAGCTTCCAGATCAACTCTTCAGGAGATGCTTAAAAAGGTATTAAGTATGAAAGGAAGAACAAAAGAATGACTATGAACTTCTCAAGACATCAGGAGAACACAGAATCCACAGTGAACACACTGTGACTACAAACTTGAAAACACACGCATACATCAACCCCAAAGTTGAAAGAAAACAGCAACACCAAAAAAAAGAAAGAAAGAAAGAAAGAAAAACTTTATAAGAACCTCATCAACAATCACATTTCAATAATCAGCCTGAAAGTGAATGGGCTAAATGCAGTACTGAAAAGACACAGAATGTCAAACTGGATAAAAAACCATGATCTAATAATTTGCTGCATCCAGAAAACTCATCTCATCACAAAGGACACACACAGATTCAAAGTTAGAGAATGGAAAACAAATTTCCAGGTGAATGGATCACAAAATAAGACAGGGGTCATGATCTTAATATTAGAGAAAACAACATTTAAACTATCAAAAATTAAAAAAAAATCATATGAAAGGACACTACATAATGATGAGAAGTTCACCATTAACAAGAAAAATTAATCCTAAACATATATGTACCCACCACAGGAGCACCAGGGTTTATAAAGCAACTACTAAGTAAACTAAAACAAAATTGACTCAAACACTGTTATAGCTGGGGAGTTAAATTCCTCACGAGCAGCCCTAGATAGAGCACTGGGGCAAAAAATCAACAAAAAGATCTGGAACATCAACTTGACACTTGAACAAACGGACATAGTAGAACATTATTGAAATGTGGTTGTTTATCCTTATGATGAGGTTCTTATAAAGTTTTTCTTACCTACAGAACACTTCACCTAACAACCAAAGAGTTTACATTTTACTCATCACCACATGAACTGTACTCCAAAATCAATTACATTCTTGGCCACACATCATGCATAAACAAATTTTATAAGATTGAAATACTGCCATGCACCTTCTAGACCACAGTGGAATAAAAATAAATATCAACAGCAATAAAGGTCCCCCAAAACTCACAAAGAAATGTATACTAAATTGCATGATGCAGAATGATTACTGGGTAAACACAGAAATTAAAAGATTTCTGGATACAAATGAAAATGAAGAAAAATTTTACCAAAACCTCTGGGATGCCATGAAATCAGTTCTTAGAGGGGACTTTATAACTCTACCAACACACATCAAGAAAATGGGACAAGCCGGGCTCGGTGGCTCAGCCTGTAGTCCCGTGCTTGGGGAGGCTGAGGTGAGTGGATTGACTGAGCCCGCAGGTTCGAGACCCTCCTGGCCAACTTGACGAGACCTCATCTCAACAATAAATCAAAAAAATTAGCCGGGCATGGTAGCACGCGCCTGTAGTTCCAGCTACTTGGAAGGCATAGGAGGAAGGATCACCGGAGCCCAGCAGGTCGAGGCTGCGGTGGCCGGGAGCGGCCACTGCACTCCAGTCTGGGCGAGAGTGAGACTCCAACTAAAAAAAAAAAAAGGGACGATCACATGGTAATAGTCTAACAAGTCACCTAGGGGAGCTGGAAAGACAAGACCACCACCAAAACCCTAACTTCAGCAGAAGAATTAAGATCACCAAGTAAAAACCCAAGGATGAGACATAGAAGACAAAAATATCATAGAAAAAAACCAACAAAACAAAAATTGCTTCTTTCAAAGAATAAACAAGATGAATGGAACCCTAGACAGATTGATCATGAAAAAGAGAGAAAAATCTCAAATAAACACAGTCAGAAATGCAAAATAACAAGTCATAACTGACCCTGAAGAAATACAAAAGATGATCAGAGACTACTATGCACACTTGTATGGAAACAAACTTGGTAACCTAAATAAAATAGAGGTCTTTCTGACATCACACAACCTCCCAAGATTTAAATAAAAAGACATTGACACACTAAATAGGCCAATAACAATCCAGGACATTGACTCCATTATAAGAAAACTACCTATTAAAAAAAGAGGTCTTGACAAGATGGCTTTCCAGCAGAATTCTAAAAAACATACAAGGAAGAGATGATATCAATCCTATTGAGAGTACCCGAGAAAATTGAGAAAGATGGAATACTTCCCAAATCGTTGTCCAAAGCTAATATCACACTGATACCCAAACCAGGAAAAGATTCAACAGAAAAAGAGAACTACAGGTCAATATCCCAAATGAACATAGATGCAAAAATCCTCAACAAGATTCTAGCAATTTGGATCCAACAACAAATCTCAAAAATCATCCATCAGGATGGAGTAGGCTTCATCCCCAGAATGCAGGGCTGGTTCAACATCCAGAAGACTATAAATGCAATTTAATACATCAATAGATGTAAAAACAAAAACCAAATGATTATGACATTAGATGCAGAAAAAGCCTTTGATAAAATGGAGCATCCCTTCTTGATAAAAACCCTCAAACATCTAGACATAGAAGGAACATACCTGAAAATAGTAAGTTCCATCCATCTATGATAAACCCACAGCCAGCATATTGCTAAATGAACAGAAAATGGAAGCATTTCCCCTGAAAACTGGAACAAGGCAAGGCTTCCCAATCTCACCCCTCCTATACAATACTGTACTGGAAGTCAGGGATATCCAAATAGGAAAAGAAGAAGTTAAGTTATTGCTTTTTGCTGATGATATAATCCTACACCTTGAAAACCCAAATGAATCTGACAAAAACCTCCTTGCACAGATAAAGGACTTCAGCAATATTACAGGGTACAAAATAAATGTGCAAAAGATAATTGTATTTTTACAAAACAGAAATAAAAAGGCAGAGAATCAAATAAAAACCACAATTCCATTCACAAAAGCCACACACACAAAATGAAATACCTCAACATTTTTCTAACCAGAGAAATGAAAGATCTTTACAATGAAAACTACAAAACACTGCTCAAAGAAATCCAAGAAGACAGAAACAAATGGAAAACTATCCCATGCTAATGGATAGGTAGAGTCAACATTAAGATACACATCCAACCTAAGGCAATCTGCAGATTCAACACAGTACCCATTAAATTGCCAACATCATTCTTCTCAGACCTTGAAATGACAATACAGAACTTTATGAGGAAAAATAAAACAACCACAGTCTGATATTGGTACAAGAACAGGCATATAGACCAATGGAACAGGATAAAGATTCTGGAAACAAAACCTCAATTTCTCAACCAACTCATCTTCGACAAATTCTCCACCAACAACCACTGGGGAGTGGAGATCCTATTCAGTAAATGATGCTGGGAAAACTGGCTGATCAAACAGGACTCCTACCCTGTCACCGTACACAAAAATCAACTCTAAATGGATCAAAGACCTAAATGTAGAACCTCAAATTATAAGATTTTTAGAAAATGTAGGGGATACCCTTACAAAAATCAGAGTAGACAACCAATTCCTGATCCAAACTCCAGGCGTCCATGCCATATGAGTTAAGACAGACAAGTGGGACTCATTAAACTTAAAAGCTTCTGCAAAGCAAAATAAACTATCAAGAGAATGAGGAGACAGTCCATAGAATGGGAAAAAAATATTTGCCAACTATATGTCTGACAAAGGCCTAACATCCAGGATCTACAAGGAACTCCAACATGTCGAAAGGAAACAAACAAACAAACAAACAGCCCCATTATAAGGTGGGCAAAAGATATGAATAGATACTCATCAAAAGAAGAGATATGGGCAGCCAACAGACATATGAAAAAATCCTCAGCATCACTAATCATCAGAAAAATGCAAATCAAAATCACACTGAGATACCACCTAATCCCATAATTAATAAAACAAAAAACAACAGATGCTGGTGAGGATGTGGAGAAAAAGGAACACTTCTACACTACTGATGGGAAAGCAAACTAGTTCAACCTCTGTGGAAGACAGTGTGGTGATTTCTAAAAGAACTAGAAATTGACCTTCCATATGTTCCATCAATATTCCTGGAGGAACTCAAAGCATTCTTTAAAAAAAAAGATACCCACATGCATGTTTATTGCATCAGTATTCATAAGAACAAAAACATAGAACCAACCATGCCGCCCATCGAAACTGGATTGGATTAAAAAATGCGGTACATATATACACAATGGAAATTGCACAGCCATAAACAAAGACAAACACATGGATTTCTCAGCATCTTGGATGGATTTAGAGTCAATATTACTCATTTATCTATCACAGAAACAAATAACAGAATATCACATGTTCTCACTCATAGGAGGATCTTGAACATTTACCATAAATACTATAAGAAAGGGATTGGCAATGACAGGATATTGCCAGAATGAGGGATGGGGGTACAACATCAATAAGGGTACCCAATCTCAAATCAGGCAAAGTGGGGACCAAAGGGAGGTCCAGACTTTACCTGTACGATGTCCACTTGCATACCTAATCCTGAATAGTACCCTATATCTTAAATAAAATTAAAAAGACAGTCACAGGACCAAGCCCGATGTCACTATGGTAAGGGTGTAGAAACATTATTTTTAGAAATAAGGGAGGGTAGGACTCCTAAAAGCATTGTTTTGTTCACAAGTAATATATTAATAATTTATCACATCCCTTTATTTATAAGTTAATATGTGATAATAAAATCATAATGTATGAATCATAAGTCCATCTAAATCCTACTTATATAGTTATATAAATAAGATGAGTTGAAGGGAGCTAGAGCAATATCTAAATTTTACTGATAAGAAAATGAGACTCAAAAAGATGAAACAATACATCCAGGGTCATAACAGTAATTAATTGGGGATTTATCAAGATTCTTTCCTGCACTAGCCAGTTCATGAACAGGCTTTGCGGGTGCACTGCTAAGCAGAAAGGAGCTCAGTGTCTGTGAACTTGGCACTACTCATTGAAGGTTAGGGACAATGCTCATCTCATTGTTAGGTATCAGGTATAATGTATTTTTAGATACTGGAGAGAAATCACTGTCAATCCATTCTTTCCCAAATCTCTCTTCAATACTTGTTCCTATATGTAAGAGAATGAGCATCAGAGACAGAGAGAAAGAGAGAGAGAGAGAGAGAGAGAGAGAGAGAGAGAGAGAGAGAAAACACTTAGTGATTGGCTGGGATAGAGAATGCAGGCACTAGATTCATATTTTCAAAAGTCACATATCATTTTTAATAAAATTTTCTAGGTTAACTATGAATAAACAACTAGTTTCTGTGCCAACATTTACAGAAAATGCATATTATAAATAAGGCAAAAATAAATTAATTTTTTTGAGTAGCAAGGCAGCCAAAATTTGTGTAAAGTTCTTATAAGCACCAGGTTTCACCCAGAAACTCATTGTTTTATTCATGCTGTGATTAGTTGACTGCCCTGTTTTACATAGCAGGACAAATTACATCCCTTGAAAAGAAGTAACCAAAATAGCAGCTTTCCCTTCATCACCTGAGAGGGAAAAACATGACAGTATTTATCTACACCTTCATCCTTTGGAAAGATGAGAAGACAGTCTTTAAATTAGCTTTGTGGGAGTCACTCGCCTTTTTAAAATAATCAGCTATGATATGTTATTTATCAGTTTGATGTTATTCTTAAGTTTGAGAAACTCATAACACAGAATTATAGGTTATACTCTAATCTGTTGGCATTTTCTCATCTGACAAAATTAACTCTACAGTAAGAATAGTCACTGTAATTTGTGTGTGCGTGCGTGTGTGTATGTGTGTGTGTGTGTGTGTGTGTGTATGTGTGTGGGGGTATAGTGTGGAGGGTTTCGGTATACTTAAAACTTACAATGATTTTGTGAGTCTGTGGCATTTATTCTGAAATGCCACTCACCAAGGAACACTCAAACCCTAGATCAGTCTGTGTGACATGATTACAATTTTGACACAATAGAGCTTTCAGGATTTTAATGAGGTTAAGCAGATAGATAAATAATCATTAATTTATAGGAAGGTCACCTGGAAGATAGATTGAACTTTCAGAGTATTGTAATATAGCAAGACAGATGATTCAAAAGAATGAGAATTTTTGTTTGTTTCTGCTTTTCTTTGTTGTTTTTACATGCTCAAGACCAGTGTGGGTTTCCCATTCAATTACAACTAAGTTGACAAGGTATTGAGAATATTTAATTCATTATGGCTAGATAAAAATTTGTTTTAACGATGTTTGTACAATTACAGGAGGACTAACTCATACAAGCTTACTACGATGGTTGAGTGCCTTTATGCTCGTTTGTTTGTTTACCTTTCTCTCTTTAAATACTAGCAGAATGCTTTTCCTAGAGAGAGCAAGTAGTTGCCCATCATCATTAAACTCTTACCTGTAATCTCCAGTGTTCTAGACTATACTTGCTCATATAAAAACACTCTCATGTCCTCTGAGAGAAACTCCACATCCAACAGACGTTCTACTAGACAGTGAAAAGTATAAAACCTAAGACGTGTTCTAATTCCTGCCAGTACACACTGATCTCCCTTAAGCATTTTAAATGGTGGTTTTGAGTCAGTAGGTAGGAGCCCAAAGACTGTAAATCTGCTTAAACATCCAATAATAATAATAATAGTAAGAAGGAGAAGGAGAAGAAGGAGAAGAAGGAGAAGGATGAGATATGTGTTGTAAGACACAGTAAATACATGCATATGCCCAAAAGAAAACTGTTATTTTATTACCCATCGTTTCTCCTTTCTAAATCATAGTGCATCCAATCAAGATTTGACTGCATTTATACAAAACATTTCCTCTTTGTAGAGGACAATTTTTTGCCTAAAATAACCCAGGAGAACATTTTGGAATGTCCCAAATTGTAGTTGCTATATCAAATAAATCACATCTACTAGTTTGTAATTTTAACTATTAAAACGTGTTAGGAAATATGGCCTGTCATTCTTTTGGCAGGAGCACATGATTAAGCAGCTTGGTGAATAGAATGAACAGGTGCTGGAATAAAAATCAGAAAGCCCATCCATTATCATGCTTCTGGGGGAAAATAAGCCTTTTGAGAGTTCCAACTAGTAGAACATTGCTTTCTCGTCTTGATAGTTGAGTGCATTTTGAGTTTTTCAGCGCCTTCTCTGATCAGTTTATGTTAGCTAATATAAGAGACAATCCCATGCTGAATTGTTTGCAGTGAGTTTGCTGCCTTATTGTTAAACAATGGTTTGGAGGAATTGTTGCCCCTCCAAATCTTAAGCTGAACTGTGGTGCCTAATGTTGGAGGCAGGGCTCAGTGGAAGATGATTGAGTCATGGGGAAAGAGCTGGTTGTTTAAAAGAGCCCATCACCTCCTTCCTCTCTGGCTCCTGCTCTCACCATGTGACATGATTGCTCCCTCTCTGTCTTCCACTATGATTGTAAGCTTCCCAACACCTCACCAGAAGCCCAGCAGATACTGACACCATGCAGAACCATGAGCCAAAATAAATCTCTTTAAAAAGAATTAATCAGCCTCAGGTAGCCATGCAAAAAGGACTAATGCAGTACACATGTTAAGTGTGAGTGACAGAAAGCTAATCCCTACCACTTGGGCATGACTGAATTATATCTGTCATTTGGATACTTAATGATAAAGTTGGACTGTGAACTCTTGAGTGCAAAAGCATGTTTGAATCCTTAATATCCCATTTCATTATATATAATATTTATCAGAAATAAGGGTTTGATGATTGAATGTAACCTTAAAATTAATTTAACAGACAGATATTGCTTTAGTAAGCATCAAGATCTCTCCATGGGATGTCCTCTCTATCCCCTGCTCAGCACACCTGACCCATGCCAAGTAATCCTTTGAATTTCATATTGGACATCACCTCTGAATGAATCATCCTCTGGCCATACCCCAAACAGAGGTAATCATTCTTTCCTTTGAGCTATCTTGATCCATGTATATAATTTTACATTGCACATATATACTTCTTTCAAGTTTGTTTATATGTGTCTTCTGTGATTGAAGAAAATTCCTTTTGATCATACAGTAGATATTTCTTTACCTCTGTTTATAATTTCCACACTATTGGAGAAATGTGAGAATGGATAGATGGGTTGAAGAAGATATGATGTCTATACAAACGAATTCTCATGAAAATGTATCTTTTAGTTCATATGATGTGTTATTGACATGATATCAGTTGGATGAGATAATTGAGCTACTCACCCTCCAGTTGCTAAGGAATAATTCATTAAAGATATTCTTTTTGAAATTCTGAAACAATAAGTATAAATTTGTCATATGAATGAGAATTAACATTTAGGGCAAATGTCATTGCTAGTGCAAAATTATAAAGCTAAATCTGTTCTGATATATACGATGTAATTTACATTAGTAGTGATAAATAATTATAGAAATATAGACAGGAATCAAGCATGAAGGTTTTACCTCATGGCTGTGGGAATTGAAAAGTCAAAAAGATGTATTATTTCTTTGTTTACTTTTTAAGTACAAGACTGATGTAATATTCCTGTGTTATAAGAAAGAGTGACAACAATATAGCAGATGGACTGAAGTGGTCATAAATCCATTGTCATGGGCAGCAGTTAAAAAGTTCAAATGCCTGGGCAACTTGGCGAGATCTCATTTCGACAATAAGTCAAAAAATTAGCCAGGCGTAGTAGTGCCCGCCTGTAGTTCCAGCTACTTGGAAGGCTGAGGCAGAAGGATCGCTGGAGCCCAGCAGGTCGAGGCTGCGGTGCCCGGGAGTGGCCACTGCACTCCACTCTGGGTGACAGAGTGAAACTCCAACTCAAAAAAAATAAAAAAATAAAAAATAAATAAATACATAAATAAAAAGTTCAAACGAAAGATGATGAGGACCCCTAGATATATGAGTGGCAATATAGATGGAAAGTAAAATCAGATTTAAAGATACATATAAATTACAATTAACAAAATTGTTACATAGGGCTAAGAGATATTTGGTGTACACCATGCTTTTTGTATTTTTTAACTTTAAGGAATTTTTTGAGATGAAATATAATGAAGATAAATAAATAAATACCATAATTAGGTCAGAAATGGAACATGAATTGCATAACAGAGAGTAAATTCTGTTTCAAACATGTTAGTGCTACTGAATTTGTATATGAAAATATCCAATAGGCATTATGAATTGAGTTTATCATATGGGAATATGACCAAATAAGAATTATAGACTTTGTACTTGAGGCCATAGATAGTAGTTGCAGAAATAAAACCAAATCAGTTTACTCAGTGATATGGAGAAAAGAACAAAAGAAGGATCATGTTTTGAATTTTGGGAATGATGTACTCTCGAGGAATGAATGGAACAGGAGGCACCAGCAAATTTCAATATTATACCAGAGTAAAAAGAAGTAAGCACTCTTGTCCAAATGTGCTTGGCTGATAACAGAAAATTTGACACTGCAAGACGATTATTTACCTGTACTAGGTCTATGAGTGAGTTGGTAAAATAATGTTCTGGATAAAATTACTTTATATTTTGTCATGGGTATTTGTCCCAGATAATAATCTGGTCTCCAGGTAGCTATGCTTAATCATATGGAAACACACGGATTCCTTTTATCTTTTCTCCAGGTAGACCTTGGTCTCAGAACTACAAAAGCATGTCAAGTCTTGCTCTTGGTATGTTTGCTTGGACTTATACTATATTTTAGATTGTCTACACTTTATTAATACAATGGTAAAGAAATGGAAGTAAAAGTCAATACAAACCAAGAAAAGTGATAGTGCACTAGAAAATATTTTTCCCCCAAAGACCTACTGTAGACCTTTTCAAATTAACTAATTGAAGTGTCTCATTAAAAGACCCCTAGCCGGGCTCGGTGGCTCAGCCTGTAATCCCACGCCTTGGGAGGCTGAGGTGAGTGGATTGCCTGAGACCGCGGGTTCGAGACCCGCCTGCTCAGGCGAAACCTCATCTCTACAATAAATCAAAAAATCAGCCGGGCGTGGCGCACCTGTAGTTCCAGCTACTTGGAAGGCTGAGGTGGAAGGATCGCCGGAGCCCAGCAAGTCGAGGCTGCGGTCGCCGGAAGCGACCACTGCATTCCAGTCTGTGCCACGGAGTGAGACGCCAACTCAAAAACAAAAACAAAAACAAAACAAAACAAAAAAGACCCCTAAATGTGAGGTAGCCCAAGCAAATCTTACCATCCAGCTAGATCTAAAATAGGGATTCAAATTTCTGAGAAAAAAGATACTCTGGAATCTCTTTGCCAGATTCTAAATCACCTTTATTTATTTATTTATTTATTTTAACTGTTGGTTTTTTATTCAGTTCAGAGGTCGACAGATGAACATGGAAGGCTGTTCCATTTAACTTGCCCAAAGCTCATGTTCCACTTCATTCATCCATCCCACGCTCCCAGAAATCTTAAATAACCAAGATTGCCAAAAGACATTTTCTTCTTAGCAATAATAGTCAATAACTACTTGCAAAGAACTAAATTACCTTTAAAGAAGAATATTGAGTTCTCCTTTATGCCAATATCAAGAAAGGATAATGGAATTAGCGATAAGAAGGAGTATTAGAGTACTGAGGACTAAGATTCACTCAATATTGACAATGAATGCATATACACACACAAGTCCTTGTGAGTAGTGATGAAAAGTTTGAGAATTAGTAGTCAGGTAGTAATTGATAGCCTAAGATAGATTACACATACACAAGACATGTAAAGCAAATATGAGAAATAGTTCATTGTTCATTTGGGGTTTCAGAACAGTTCATTCTGACATATAGGCATGTGATACTTACATGTGATATAGGTGCAGTGGTCTTACAATTTTTATAGAGAGTTTGGACATTGTCAAAATAAAACTGGTGTGAAAAGGCATACATTCTTGTTTCTTCACAACATAGATGTTGTGGCAACATGGAGATAAAAATCAGATTTAAAGATACATATAAATTACAATTAACAAAATATAGTGACTAGTTATATAGAGTTAAGAGATATTGGTGTATGCAATGTTTTTGGTATTTTTTAAACTTTAAGAAACTTTTTGAGATATAATACAATTAAGAAAAATAAATATTATAATTAGGTCAGAAATGGAACATGAATTACAGGACAGAGATTAAATTCTGTTTCAGGATGCAGCCCTGAAGAGGGAAGGTGATACAGTACATGGAACACTATGGCAAGGAAGCATGGGCCCCCTTTATAATGTTAGTAAGATGAAAATGAGGAATATAGATGTAAGTAGCATGAGAGCATGGTAATTGTTAAATAATAATGACAAAACTAGGTACAAAAACAAAAACAAATGACATATTTAATCCTAAAGGAGAAGTTCAGGAAAAACCAAAGAAAAACAACAGGTCCAGCAAGCAAAACAGGCAAAAATGTTGGATAGAACAGAACCTCTGAGAATTCCAGAAACCTAAACTAGGTAGAATAACAGGCTAGAGACATCATAGAAATAGGTGACAATGTATTGGATATTTTCCTAAACAGAAAAATATTTCATTTGCTCTTTAGATTTTTTAGCACTTGTAACTTTGAGAATTTATTTTAAAAATGAATTTATATGCAAAAAATGATGAACAAGAAACTCACTGAAATTAGATATATTTTGTCCATCACTATTAATAAAAGTTTTTTCAGGAAAATTTGAAATTCCTCTAATATTTTCTTTGAGTGTATTCCCTAGGAATGTATTATAAAGATGAACTTGTATAAAACTCAGTCTTTTTCATTTTAGATTTTAAGCATTTTGGATCAAGTGTAGTAAGATTATCTCTGTGATGAATTAAGTTTGCATCAAAGGTCTGCCAGATTCTAGAGGCCAGGTTAATGTAGGGGAGAACTATTGTTATGCAGTCTTTGAATGCAGAAAATGTATCTGAAGTTAGATAGTTGGCTGATTAATTTGTTTCTGTTGGCATTATAGGAACTCATACATTTCAAAAACAATGATTCACCTAGTATCAAGTATTTCTTGCTGTTCAAGGAGAAAAGCAAACAACTAAAAGCATGCATAATAATCATAGTATATTACAGACTGTGGTCTCCTTAGACCTACCTCATTTTATATATGGGCACAGTAAGACCCTAAGTCACTGAATTGATGGCAAAATTGAGACAAGAGTTCATACCTTCAGAGTCCTAGTCTGGTCTCTTTGCAGGATAAAATAGGAATAAAAAAGATGCTGGGAGAATAAGTTCAAGAGATCTACTGTACATCATGGTGAATATAGTAACTAACAATGTATTGTATAGTTGAAAATCACTGAGAGTGAATTTTAAGTGTTCTTACCAAAAAAAGATAAGTATATGAGGAAATGCATAAGTTAAACAGCTTGATTAGCCATTTCACATATATCAAAACATCAAGTTAAATACCTTACACATACACTTTTTATTTGTCAATTGAAAAACACATTTTAAAAAGTCAATGTGATTTTTAAAAAAGCATTGGTTTCATCTCACCCTCTTGGATTCTCAAGGAAATGTGTTAGAGTGAACTCCTAAAATATTTAATGAGCTCAGTTCCTGTGTCCTTTACATTTTATTTTATTAGGCTTGGGCTGTGTGGCAACCAGATGAGCAAAACAAATCAACCAATGCCTTCACCAAATTTTTGACCTTTCGTCCATCTTTGTGATACAATCTCTGCTTTATTAAATATGTAAGAAATTGAACAAACAAAATTCCTACTTGCTGATTCAATAAGACCTGTCATAGAAGTGTTTCTGTTTCCCTTTCACTCTTACTGACTCCATGTGACCAATTCAATTCCTGTGATCCAATTGGCAGGCCTTAGGTGTTGTCTGAATTTGGAATTACTTGATTCCCATGACATTTGGAATCATAAATTTAATGTCATTACGACAACAGACTATGGAGGTGATCATCAGTCATAGTCAAAACTGGAAAGGATAAACTCAATCTCTACATTTAAAATAGATGGGAGTTGGTTAAAAGCATCCAGGAATAGCTACGAGGCCACACACAAAACAATAAAAATGGAGGATATGGCAGTCCAAATATTAGCAAAGGCAGGAAAGCTCTTTGACTTTGCAGAATGTAGGGACAAAGTGAGGATATGATACTCCTGCAGCCCAGGGACTGAGGGTCAAATGGTGGAATATGGAACTAAGGTGAAACTCTTAGGCATTAGCCAGAGCCATGGAGACCTAGTCCCCAACAAACACCTAGACTTGTTAGAGTCCTAGGTAGAGGTAAGAGAGGAGGACATTCAAATGTTTTCTTCCTCTCACTCTGTAATCTCCTGCCAGTGTCTGCAGTACTGAGGAGAGCAGAACAAGAAATGATAAAATAGAACAACAATAGTTTTCCAAATGCACCCCACAGAGTCATTATTACAGTTACCTAACCATTGTAGAAAATGCAAATTTCTCAGAAATCATAACTTCTTATAGGGTACCCCAGGGTTGGTCGAGTGATTTTAAATCCTGCATATTTCACGAACCAAAAAAATGTTCTTATGCTCTAAAATGAGAAAACCCACAATCAATGAATGACCACAATCTGTTCAATAGTCTTATTTTTCCCTAAGTTTTAGTTTATGGTCATTCATGGTATCATACAACTGTCTCAATTTAAAATTAAATAATTACTTATTTTGCTAGCTATTCTAAAGTGAGAAAATTAAAAGAAAGAATTATTATTTGGATTTGCTATTTAATAGTTGTTATAAATATCCTAAATGGTTGTAAGCTGTTATTACAATTGTATCATATTTAACTGCTGAAATTAACTTCAGCTTTGCAGTGCCATAAATATGGTAGATGGAGAGAAAGAGATGCAACATTTGCTAAGTGTTTACTATGAGACAAAAATATTTACACTTTAATATTTTAATCATTAAAACACCTCTCATGAAATTATATATTCCCCAACATTATAGTTACAGCATCTGAGGCACTGATATTTGACAAATAATACTCTAAGCCCCATGGCTGTTGGTGGGTTGGGCCAAGAATTGAATTCATGTAGCTCGATTTCAGAAAAAAAAAAAATCTATAAAACTTCTATCAAATAGAAAATGATTTTGCTTTTTTCTTTCTTACCCTTTTTCATTAATTGCAAATGCCCACAGGAAAGCACAAAAATTATTAGTGTGCTGCTTGATAAATTTTGATGAAGTGAGCATGTAATAAGCACCTACAACAGGAAAACCTTCCTGACAAACATGACAGACATTCAAAATCCCTCCTCATATCACCTTGCAGGTATTAGCTTCTCAAGGCTAAAATGTCTGTCTTGAGTACCAACGTGATACATTTTTGTCTGTTTTAAAAATGTAAATGGTATTACACAATATGCAGTCTTTTGTGTGCTACTTCTCTCAGTATTATCTTGATGACTTTAATTATTTTTTAATGCAGAAATAGATAAACCATTCTCATTGCTATATAGCATTCCCTTTCTTGAATATCCCCTATTTATCATTGTATACCCACAATATGTTTATGTTGGCTATTATACACATTGCAAATTTCTATTAAGTATACAAGGGAAACCCCCAAAACTCAGAATTTATTGATTAAAAAATATATATTTATTCTTACATGTTTAAACTTCAGTCACCTTCAAAGTACTCTCCATTTGATATGATACACCTATTGAGACATTTTCTCCACTGCTGAAAACCATTTTTGAACTCATAAATTTTGATGCCTTTTTGTGTTTTTGCTATTTTTGTTTGTTTGTTTCACTTCTACATCAGCAAAATGTTTCTCTTTGAGTTTTTTTTAATTTATTTTAAAGATGGGGTCAAATTCAAGGTTAGGTATACAAATGTTCATTATGCAGGTACCCTTGTTGATGAGGTGTGCCCTCCCCTCCCCTGGCAGTTTCTCACTACTGCCAACCAATTTCTTATACTATTATGACAATTGCTCAAGGTCTGCTTAAGAGTGAGAACTTGTGGTACTGAGTTCTTTGTTTCTGTGATAAGTCACTCATATTATAGACTCTAAGTTCATACAAATTGCTGCAAAGTTCATAATTTTGTTCCTCTTTATGGCTGTGTAATATCCCATCCTGCATATGTTTCACATTTTTTTATCCAGTCCTCTTTCAATAGGCAGCATGGTTGGTTCCATGTTTTTGCTATTGTGGATAATGCTGCAATAAACATGTGTGTGCAGATATCTTTTTCATAGAGTGATTTGGGTTCCTCCTGGTATATTCCCAATAGGGGGACTGAGGGGTCATATGGAAGGTCAATTTTTAGATCTTTTAGGAGTTGCCAAACTGAGACACTTTTCTACCTGGGGGAAATTTTTTTTAAAAGTCGCTTATGGCATGATCGGGTGAATGGGGATGGTGGGGCACAGGAATCATGCTATTTTTGGTCAAAGACTGCTGAACACTCGGTACAGTGTGGACAGGTATGCCTGTAAATCACCCATCATGAAATGGGCAAATGTGTTGAAAGAATCTCCAAAAAAAATTTGCTGATGCCAAATGCAACCTCTCAGAACAACACTAGCTGGTACACTGATGCCAATGAGTTTTTACAAATTTATCTAGCAGGGGCAGTCTGTACTACAAAAGGCCAGTCCTCCAACAAATAATTCCATTTGTTTGGATTGAGGGAGAGTCCTCCTTTGTACACCTAAGTGAAGAGTGTCTGTGTTATAAGAATTAGTTATGATTTGATTTAGAATATAAAAGTGTGTATATAATTGTATGTATAGTTTTAAACTTAGGGTCACACATTTGCATAGTTAGTATATATAAGACATATAATCTGCTGAATGTAAGGTAGTCTAAGACATACTGAGTAATAAACGTAAATATATGTCATACATATTTAATACCACTTCACACAATGTCACACCTACCTCACACCTAGTAAAAAATAATAAGTATTAGTGAGGATGTGAAAAAATTGGAACTCTTTTACATAAATTGCAGGAATATAAAATGCTGCAGCTACTGTGGAAAAGTTTGGTGTTTTCTCAAAGAGGGAAACAAAGTCTTTTTGCAGTAGCCAGTCTCAACATGTTTGCTTATCAAATTTTGCCACCTTAGATCTGGTTCACATTTTCTTTTGTTTGATTTACTTGGTTTCTTAACCCAATCCCTTGTCTCCAGGCTTATAGTCAGTCTGCGCGGCTCTCTGATTGAAATTTTATTCACAATATTCATCTACTTGAGAATATTTTATTTTATATCTTATTTTTGCTACATTTCCTTTTTTCTTTTATTTTAAAGATGTGGAGTATAATTCAGGATTAAGTATACATGTGGTCATCGTACAAGACCTAGAATTTATACTAAGAGCTGTCTTTATATGGCATATATACAACTATATCTCCAGCCTTTTTCTCAGCATGCAGTGCTTCAAATTTCTTACTTTTCTCTTAAGAATTGTGTTTTCTTGAGTTCTGAGCACACTGTTCTCTCCATCTGGAACAAACTATATCATTTGTCCCTTTAGGAGACATTTTAACATTTATTTTCCTTTGAGCATGTATACCTTAATTAATTAAAACAATTGCACTTAGAAAATAATATTTTTGTCCAATCATTTACATATCTATTTTCTAATGAACCACACAAACTTTGAGAATAGAGTGAGTATCATTCATCTTTGAAACCTCAACAATGAATGAATTTGTTTTGGATAAATTTGAATAAATTGATAGATTAAAGAAGAGGAGATCATTTTCTGTTAAAGGATATACCGCCTTTGTAGATTAAAAAAACTTTAAAAATTACATGATAATGAGAAAACATTGCTTAGAAACTTCTTTTTGGGAAACAATTCTATTAATGTAGCTATTAGCCACATCAGTAGCAGAGTCTGTGTAGAGATAGCTAATATGTTAGAGTCATTAGATATTTTGTTCACCTAAGTAGGCTAAATATTTCTCCTGGAATCTCATTTTAGATGGGGTTGTTCATCATATTTGCTCACACTAGATTGTGCATTAGGGATTAATTCCTCAATACATTGAATCCTCACAAATTTGTGAGGCTCAAATTGAGTTAACACCAGCTAGGATTACACATTTCCCTAAAGAATCAGATAAATTGTTACTGTAGTGACACATCCAACAAATGTGTGAAACTAGATGCCTAAAATAAAACCCTGAAATCAGTCTATAGTCATCAATTGGTAAGTCAGAGCTCGAGCTTTCTGGGTTTTTAACATTCAAGACAGACACCTGGCCAGATTTTTAACATTATTATTTCTCACAGACAAAAAAATCCAATTTGAAAGGCCCAACTGGAAGGCAAAAATAACCTCAAACACAGGCTAATCCTAATTCTGCTAGCACCATTTATTTCCCAGGAGGAAAACTGTGTGCTACAAAGCACAAAGTGTATCCCATTTATTCAGCTAGAAATTCCGAGCAACAAAACCCTGCCAAATCTTTTGGAATTTCTTTTCTTTTCTTTTTAAAAGTTACTAACCTACTCATAATAAAGTCAAAGGAAATTATATAGAAAATAAAGAAGAAAACTATTACACAGCACAACTTAGAGCTTTAAAAGAGGATAGAAGAGCAATTTTACAAAAGTAATTTGTGAAATGGTAGATTATTGGGTAGCAACAGAGACAGAGAGAGAGAGAGAGAGAGAGAGAGAGAGAGAGAAAAGAGATCTAGTAGGATTACACGCTTACTTCAAAATTTCCGATGAACAATTTGCGACATGCATGCTAGAATAACAGACAGACTGATTATGAAGAGAGAAGTAGCAATAACCATTCTCTTTTCTTTTTTTCTCCCATTTCTTCTTATTTTGACAAGTTTTCTCAAGTTTCTTTAGTGACATTAAACATCATGAAAGATAGTGTATAACTTTCTCAAAACCTCAGCTCTACAAAACCAGTCTGAATCAACAGCTTTTGAAAAGATGTTTTATAGCTTAATTTATGTTTCAATCAAAGTAGAAGATGAAAAGTGTAATTTATAACATTAAATGTTATAATAAGGTTTGGAACGGGGCATAGTGATCTCCTCTCAAAGTTCTCAAAACCAGTTCAGTCCACAAGTAACACACACAATCACACATAAATACACATACATGCAACATGAACACACACACAAACACAGACATACACACTACATTCCCTTCTTTCCATTTTTGAATGAGCTTGCCATGTTTGTTTAAATCAATAGTCTATTTTTCCATGAGTGTGAACTACTGTTTCCTGCTTACTTTATTTTCTTTTAAAAAAATTGTTCACATGTAATTAACAATTGCCACTTGCTTTCTTTATGCAATTGCTATATATTTATCACACCTGCATGCCAAGTCTCTTTTAACAGCAGTCTAAATCATTTGTCCATATAAGCAACCACATATGACTGCTAATTGTTGCCATTTTGTTATTGTTCATTGTTCATGGAATCAGAATACTCCAGCACGATTGTGAACTGATTGCTCTCTCTGTCTCTCTAGAGCTGTGGAGCTGCAAATTCAGCTCACTTCATTTTTACATTTAATTTTCTATTTGGAGATCCTACAAGTTCTTTGTTAGATTATTTCCTCCATTTTGAAGAATTGCATCTTAGTTTCCTACATTCCTGAGAGAAAAAGTTCAAAGTTTGTATTTTGTTATGTTTTTAGTAATTGTATGCTTACTAATGTCTCTTTTCTTTCACGTTTGATTGTTGACCTGAAGATAGAATTTAAGATTCAAAATAGTTTTCTCCCAGACTGTTGAAGGCACTGTTCTCATTCTGAGGTATTGATAGTTAAAAGACTGATGTTATTTTGATGCCCTATCCACTGTTGTGACTCATTTATATTTGGTAGTTTCATAGTAGGCCTTGTTTCAAGTTTTCAAAGTTTGCTACTGTTGTTTTTGTTTGTTTATCTTTCTGTTATCTGACTCAAAGTTTTTGAGGATAAAATAAAAATATGATTTCTTGTGATGGAATGGTCAAAGTTGAATTTTTTATTGATTTTTTTTAGTCACTGAAGAAAAACCTGAGACAATTGAGAACATACTAAAAACAGTTGTGACAGATTTATCACTGGATATTTGTTGCCTCTTTTTAGCACCAGATGGGCTAAGGATAGTCACTGCATTTCTCTTGTCAGAGATAATATCATCCATAAACACGTTTGTTGAAAGAAAGAAAAAAGGGAGGGAAGGAGGGAGGGAGGGAGGGGGAGGGGGAGAGAGAGAGAGAGAGAGAAAGGAAGGAAGGGAGGAAGGAAGGAAGGAAGGACAGAAGGAAGAAAGAAAGAAAGAAAGAAAGAAAGAAAGAAAGAAAGAAAGAAAGAAAGAAAGAAAGAAAGAAAGAAGCTATAAGCTATTTTAGTGTATGTCTTCTGGCAGTTGTGATGCTTTGGTTTTGATTAATTTTTTTTCATCTAGAGTAGTCACCTTCCTGAGTATATAAGAACATTTATCATATAAATGGGGACACGTATAATGCAACAAAGCTCAGGTAAGAAAAACTGACTCCATGAACTGGGTCCCATTAGAACTCTACACTTACTTTAATTACCTAAGCAGTCACAGACCAAAATGGCATTACAAATATCATGAATATAATTCAGGCTACAGGGACATAATGAGGAAATACAAAAACTACAAAAAGCAGTGCTCAGAAAACAACCTATCTCTAAAGCCTCTAAGCTATAAATCACAGGTATGTGCTTCCTTCATCTTGTTCCATGGTTGTGACAGCTGACATACAACGTTTTTCCGCTGAGAGCCCTTTGCTCATAAGGTAACAAGAATTGCTGTGTAGTTGGACAAGTGTAGCCCACACCTGGATTTCTCTTAACAAATGTTAGGAAGGTTCCCAAGGGAAAGAGAGCATAAAAACCAGGTGTTATCAAAACACCAGTAGTCCGGTTGGGGTTCTGGTCAGGGTCTTGTTGCTTGCATAAAGCCAATTGCTGTGACAAGTTCTGCAAAGGAAAAAGGTTTTTTTATTTGGGTGACATCAGTCAAGAAGAACAGTAGATTCATTCTTAGATCTGTCAGCCTGTCCCACTGAAATCAGGGTTTTATATAGTGGGATAGGAATATAGAAAACAGGAATTAGAGAGGCGTAAGGGAGAGGGATTAGCAAACAGGATTTAGGGAGGGGTCTGCCATCTCATTGACTGAATGCAGTGATCTGATGAATTTCAGGTATTTGATACTACACGCCGGGTCAATTTCCTGAGAAAGGAACTTAGATAAGACAAATGTAAATTTCAAGCTTTAAGAGGATCAATTTCTATGTTTATTCAAAAAACTGTAACTATTAATTCTATGGGGAGGTTGGGCCAGTTTCACAGGTACACATTCTGAATTGCTTCCCCTTGTTTGTGACGTTATGACATCTCAAGGTATAAAACAGCTCCACATTTTCACTTCTTAAGATCCATTTTAATCTTAATATAGCCTGTTCTCTTCTTTCTCCTAAAAGTTTCTACTTTAAAGCTTCTTCAGTCTTTATGTCTGGATGGGGTTTGCCCCTTTCTGAGCCAAGCTTTTAATGAATGCTTCTGTTATTTTTGGAAAAAATAGAATATCACAATAAGTAAGGGATACTCACTTGCCTGCTAGATGAGTCCTCACTGAGGCTGGGGCCCAAGAATATTTTGAACATAATGCCCTCTGAACAATGACCTATGTAGTTAGGCATGTGATCACACCGACGCCAACACATTATTTCAAATAAGATAATAAGAATTCCCTTCTTCTCTTGTTGAGGTGCCATATTTTCAGCCCATTTCCTTAAAGATTCATATTTATTTGAGCTGGTAGTTTACTAACAAGATGTCTTTTAACAATTGCATTAGGTGATGCTTCTTACGATTAAGAAACAATCAGAAAAAACTCCATGGGTACTAGAAAGCCAACTGTGTATACTGTCCAGGACTAGCTGTAACACAAAGGAGCTGGGCTAGTGGTGAAAGCCACATCCAAGATAGGATCCCAGCCAGTTTGCCACAAAGATTCTTAGCAGCTCTGAGTCAGAAGAAGCCTGTAAGAGGTGTTAATGTGGTAATCAACAGAGGTCTTATATTGACTTCTTAAAAGAATTTGATGTGCACTTACACATGTTGCTCTCTTAGGCTATAAACTACTTTTCACTGTGCGAGTGACGCAGACAACCTTTTTTCCCCCAATGGTGTCTACTCCAGGAGGACCCTCACTTGCTTTAATACCACTCCACCCCCAGTAGAGCTTTCCGTTAGAAATCCGTATTTCTACTTTATTGTACAATGCTCTATTGTTTGTTTGGATCTCTGTCATCAGACAGGATTGTGACTCTTATGTGCTTTATATCCCCTCAGTGTTTGCCGAGAGGATGAATAAAGGATAAATAAATCAATGAATAGCCTAGTATTGTGTAAATATGAGTTTAAGTAATTTTATAAAATTCATTAGGTTTTTTTTCACAAGACTCTGAAAAATTGGGACTTGGTACAGGAAATATTTAATAAGACTAGGTAGGGTAGCTAATGATACTCAATATTTTTTAAATGTATTATTATACTTGGCAGCACTATTTTTTCTTAAATAAAATTTATATCAGGCCCTATATATGAAATGGATAAATGGAGAATGAGAAGGGGAACCCCAACAGTTTTACTGTTTTGTCTTTATCCTAGGAGCTAGGAGTAGCTCTTAAGTTTCTCTAGTGTTATACAACTCAGTTTGTGAACCACTCAAGATTATAAGCTCGTAGGACATCCAACCTCAGGGGCTGAACACCTTCAGTGACTCTCCTGACTTTTTGCCCACACATACTTATATTGCTGAAGACTCTTAGCTCCACTGAAAGTTCATACATGCCCTAAGGTTCGCAACCTATCCTTAAAATCCACAGAAATGTGAAAGGCCTGAGCCTGTCTTTGAGACTCAGCATTAAGTCAGTCTATTAGTTAGTCCTACTATGATCCTATGGCCTAGTTCTAATTACGGGGTTCTTATTTTAACTCTTGTTATTGATTTAGGATGAGCTAACCCTCTTGCTACTTATTCACAGTTCAATACAGAGTTTTTCTGAGCCTGTGTTTCTGCTTAGAACTCTACAATGTCATCTTGGAATATGGACTCTATTTGGTAGGCTCATGTTGGCTGAGTCAATGGCTGTGCCAAAAAGCCTGTTTGCTTGATGGACTTGCTCTTTGGACGTGGGATTCTCAAGTTTTGGGACTCCTGACTGTTGTCCTGTCCCTGGGTACTGCTGCAGGGTTGCAGACAGTATAACTTCAAAATATGCTACTTTGGCATAAGGATTATTTGGGTTGAAAGAACTTGAAAAACAACAGATATAAAAAGAGCATTCTGATCTTCCCTTTCTTCCTAAAAAAACAGCAGAAAAATTATTCTTCTGTATGAAAGATGCCTTCCCTATACCAGGGAAAATAAATTCTTTAATGGGAAGTCATTGCTAACTCTGTATAAACAGACCTTCTTAAAATAAATTCTTATCTTCCTTTAATATTGCAACATAATTTAGTTACTTTTCTACAATTGTCTTACTCTGTTAAACCTGATATATGTTTTTCCACTTTTTGAGTCTTCATTTTATTATGAGGTTTCCCAAGACATGTAAAACTTAAATGTGCTTTTTTTTTTCTTTTGTAATCTACTGTAGGTCAATTTAATTCTCAGGGTCGTCTAGAGATCCTAAAAGGATAGCGGTAAAGTTTTTCCTCCTCTGACACTTTCAGTTTTGGTCCGTTCTATAAAACTGAAATTGAGATTGTGTGTCGTAGTGTGAATACCAAGGAAATAGGACATTCATGTGTAAAATAAAGGAATGTTGCCCATGTTATTTTTCATAAGGTCAGCTCTACTTGTCTGGGTTCATTAGACTTGGTTCTCTTTCAACTCTTCTATGAATTAATATGTGATCTTTATAAAATTACTGTCTTGAATATCAGGTTCTATATAAATAC
>CAUYQG010213791.1:0-34646 GCA_963574415.1 Tarsius wallacei | reverse complement strand
GATTAGCCGGGCTCGGTGGCTCAGCCTGTAATCCCGTGCCTTGGGAGGCTGAGGTGAGTGGATTGCATGAGCCCGCGTGTTCGAGACCCGCCTGGGCAACTTGGCGAGACCTCATCTCTACAATTAAATAAAAAAATCAGCCAGGCATGGTTACGCGTGCCTGTAATTCCAGCTACTCGGAAGACTGAGGCAGAAGGATCGCCGGAGCCCAGCAGGTCGAGGCTGCGGTGGCCGGGAGCGGCCACTGCACTCCAGTCTGGGCGACAGAGTGAGACTCCAACTCAAAAAATAAAAAATAAAAAAAAATAAAAAATAAAAATAAAAATGGATGATTTTAGGCATGAAAGTTAAAGGTTAATTTGAAGTAATTTATAACTTAGAGTCTGTGTTCCACGTTTCTTGGCTAACCAGGTTAGAACAAGACTTTAAGTGGTGTGTGTGTGTGTGTGTGTGTGTGTGTGTGTGTGTGTGTAATCTTCCATATTAAAAGATTGTTACCTTTGATTATGATCCCAAGCTTTATTTTATTTAATAAGAATACAATGCAGTCGGGCTCGGTGGCTCAGTCTGTAATCCCAGCACTTTGGGAGGCCAAGGCGAGTGGATTGCCTGAGCCCGCGGGTTCGAGACCAGCCCCAGCAAATTGGCAAGACCTCGTTTCTACAATAAATCAAAAATTAGCTGGGCATGGTAGCACACTCCTGTAGTTCTGGCTACTTGGAAGTTTGAGGTAGAAGGATCGCCGGAGCCCCGCAGGTCGAGGCTGCTGTCAGCAGGTGAAGGCTGCTGTGACCAGTAGCATGCCATTGCACTCCAATCTGGAAGACAGAGTGAGACTCCAACTCAAAAAAAAAAAAGAAAAAAAAATACAATGCTTCTACTAAAGAAAGATTTACAGAAAAATATCTCTACCTTTATTACCAAATTAAATATAAACATTGCTATTTTCCTTTTATTTCTAAAAATATTACTATCTCTTTCTGCCATGTATGAAAAAAATAAAGTTTTCATATAAATATATATATATATATTTTCATGATACCAATTTACCTTTGTAGAAGTTATTGGACTTACTTTATAATTTGTAGCAAAAAATTAAACTGTTCTGACATTGATATAAAATAAATAGTCTTCTAATTCCAAGTCTAGCTATTTAAGAATGGACAGGAGACGTAAGAGGCCAGAGCAATAGATACTCTAACTATTGTGAATTAGAGTCAGAAAAAGGCACAACAGAAAGACCCAGTTTTCATAGTTTATGAATTCTGGATAATTTATGATTCTAAAAATATTCCATTGTTAGGTTATCTTGTTCTTACAAAAGCTGGCTTTCATGAATAACCCTAGCAGTGATCTATACATGATGAAATAACTTCAAAGAAATTAGTAAACACAAGTAGCTTTCACAAACTTTCACTAATGAGTAGCAATCACAAATTTTCAATGGCTTTATCATGTATTCTGAGAAAATATTAAAAATATTAAAAAATATATAAATTAAGATTGAATTATTTGCTACAAGATTTTTTTGTTTGCCATATAAGAAATAGTACAAGAGAAATTCTTACTCACAGTATTTCAATACTTGTGGCTCCAATAATGCACCAGAGAGAAACAAAACTATAAAAATGTCAAAACAACTTTTGGTACTTTAAAAAGTGTGTGAAAGAAAGATGGTTTTTAAAAAAGGTTGTGCTTTTCAGTGATTTATTTTAATTAATTCAGTATTTGTTAAAGATTGAGTTAAGAATTCAAAACTAAAGTTGCCATCATATAGACCCGGCAGGAAGAAAACCAAGACTGTAAGGACTGATTAAAAAAATAATTCAAGAAAATGACAACTTCAAAACATCTTGAAGAATGTTTTGCCCATGGGACTTTTCACTAGACTCTAAATTTTGATACAATATAATTTAAAATAGCTTTTCAATAAAAATACATGCAAATGATGCATGCAAAGACACACATAAGAAAATAATAATGCTTAGAATAGTGATCAAGAGAAAAAATATATTTTTCATAGAGGATGAAATCTATCTAGTGATTGTTATATCCCACTAAATGGTTAAGATGCTAGCTAGTCTTGCTATGATAAGGAAAACTAACTTTAAAAAGTCCCATATTTTCAGCTATATATTTACTGACCTTCTGTTATTCTACCGTTACTCTATTTGTCTACAGCATGTTTCAAGGACACAAGTATTTAAAACATGAAAATAATGGAAATAATCTATCATAGAACAAAGGCCAGATGTAGTGGGAAGTAAAGATAGCAGGGTATGAAAGGAAATGCAGAAGAGTACATGGCTGGAAGTAATAAAAAGACAAACACACTTGTGGTCTAGATGTAACTACAGCACTATTTGACAGTCTCACAGTGGAAATAAGGCTCATAAAATTTGGATGCTAGTATGATGTACAGATACCTCACACATATGCTGATTTCCCCAAAAAGATGGCAAGGTTTGAAATGGACCAGATTTGACCAGTCTCCATAATCTTAAAAAGTGAGAATGTCAACATATGAGAGTGTTCAGATGGTATCGCTTATTGCTATAAAATGGAATGGAAATAGGCTTTAAAACTCTTAGGACTGAATTAAGTTAGAACATAGAAAAGTAACAAACTAATTAAGTAAGTCACAGCTCCAAAACTCTCTGTTTAGGCATGTCTCAGCTCTCCTTAACTTAAGGCAGGAAGGCATGTGTAAGAGATACTCCACAGGTTTTCTGCTTGAGCAAGTCAATATTCTTAGTATATCCAGTTTATTGATGAACGCCATTCTTTCAGATGAAAGAATCATTCTGTTTATTCCGTAGGCCTCTTAGCGTCCACAAAAGGAACCCTCTTGCTCTCATATGTCAGTTTGGGTTCTCCAAGATGCAGGTAGATATCAAGACAGACTTGGACATGAAAGAGATTTATTGTTGGAAATACTTGTGAAGGATAAAAGGGAACAGGAAGAGGAGAGGGCAGAGCGAGCTCTCTCGCCTCAATGCATGTTTAACGTCTTTAAGAGGAGAGGAGAAGAAACGCCAGGTAGAAAGAGCTTCTGTCTACAGTGAGGCTTAGAAAATCTTAACCAGGCTGTGGGGATTCCCCAAAACAAAGATTTCCCGTTCGAGTAGCCGTGGCTTGGGCAGATTTGGCATTTTCTGGGACCTCCATCTGCTGTGCTCTGTAATGACTGGGAGCAGCCTGTAGTACACAGGCTCAGAGTTAAAGCAGCGGGTGATCAGAACTGGCAGGAGTTGGAGGTTGTCAGCTGACTATACCGGGGCAGCAAGTTCCTTCCAAGGTAGATCAGAGTGGTGTACCTTGATGGTGCTTTCAAATACCAGGGGCATTGGCCTGCCCTTAAATAATCCCTGAGCAAATGCATGGTATTGTCAGAGTCTCAGGAATGCTGTTGGAGATCATGTAGATAAACACTTCTAGCTATGGAATTTTGGTTTGATGATTCATTCAAGAGATATTTACTGAGCATCTACTATGTCTCTGGAAGTGACAATATAGCAGTGAACAACAAATCAGATTAAACAACGTAAGGACTGTAAATTTAGTATCCATTACCAGCATTCTCATTTTTCATCTAATTGTCATACAGTTTCAACTCTTTTTAAATTAAAACAATACTTTTACTTTTTTTCAATCAGTATTTCTTTAGATTTAGCTTTTTTTTTCTTAGTATGGCATTATATATCTACTCTTCTCTATTCATTTTTTTAAATTAATGAGGTATATTTGTTAGTAATTTTTTCAGTGATGATCTGTGTAGAAAATTATATCCTTTTGTGTGAAAATGTCCTTAATTTTGAATAGTAGTTTATCTGGGTATAATAATTTGACAGTAATTTGCTTTTGGCAGTTTAAAATTGTATTCATGTTGACTATTTTTTTTTTTTAACATAGGGTCTCACTATATTGCCCAAGTTAATCTTAAACTTCTGGGTTTGAGGAATCCTCCTATCTTAGCCTTCTGGATAGCTGGGATTACAGATTAAAGTGGTTATATCTGTTATTGACTAAGTTATTCCTGAAGAGAATCCACTGTCTGTGGAATTGTTGTTTATTTAATCTGTTTTTTATTTTGATTGAGTTTAATATTTTTGTCTTTGTCGATCTTCAGTTTCACTAGATACACCTGAGTGTAATTTGCTTTTATTTATCCAACACCGGGATTGCTATGCTTCCTATATCTGAGTATTTATGTTTCTTCAATTGTGGGAATTTTTTATCTTGATTTCTTTGGATATCCCCTTTCCCATCTTTTGTGTTTACTTCTTTTCAACTATCTAGTAAATATATATTGGGTCTACTCATTCTGTCTTTCATGACCTCAATTTTATTTTATATTTTTCATATCTCCTAAGTAATTTTTTCAGATAATGCTTTCAACACTAATTTAATCTTTAGCTGTATTTAATCTGGTATTTAAATCATTCATTAAATTTCAAATATTAATTTTTTAGAAGTTCCATTTTTACCAACAGTATTATATAACAATATTTGTATAGTATTTCAAGTTATTTGCCTCAAGTTCTAAGAGAAGAATCACAAGTCTATCGTATTGTGTAACTTTGATTCTTATTGTGAATTCATATTCTGGGAAAGTTGATTCACCTCCCCCTCCCTTCCCCAAATCCCTTGAATGAGAACTGGATGGTCAATACTAAGGGCCCAGAGGCTTCACATTTTGAGGTTCGTCTTATCTTAATTCTCAGTTTGGGAGATCTGTATTTTAAGCCTTGTATAAAGGCTTTCCATTCTAATTTTTTTTTTGTTTTTTTCATAAAGAGTCTAGTCCCCAGCAGAGACAGGTCCCTATTTACTTCTTTGAGCTGCTAAATTTTTTTATAGCTATTATGTATATGTGCTGCCAAAGTGAGCACTCAAGAGCCATTATGGATCAGTATTACTAGGGTTGCACCTTTACACTCCGTGCCTCACTAACTCAAGATTTTTTTTCTTTTTAGTCCCTACGTGGCCATTAAAATACTGACAGCAATGTGTTAGGGCCTATGTCTAATAGCATCCTCCTTGACCCCAAGCATAGGAACTTGATTACTTACCATTCAAGCTAGAAAATTCTTTTTATTCTCTAATACTAAGTTTTCCTTTTTAGCTTACCCAATTTTCTTTTTCAATTAATATCTTTATATTTTGTGCTTTTATTGGAAGCGGAGCTGCCCAGTTATCTTTCATGTGGCACTTGCTTCTATTTTAATTTATAACCTTTTCCAATGACAAGCTAACATTTAAAAATTGTTATTTTAAAAGCTTATGTGCTCTAAATTTTAGGACCCTGGGATAAACGTCTGGATTTCCCCAGACTAGCTGCCATTCTGGGTTTGTTTTTTTTGTTTTTTGTTTTTGGACTTTGAGAAAACTCCTGAAGGAATTATCTTAAAAATCAACATGCAGTTCTAGAAGAGAGAGAATTCTACATGATGTTGTGAGGGTACTGTCACATTACAGACATTGATTGAAATCTATTGTCACTTTAGATTTCATTCCATCTGAGCAATTTCAAAACATGAAAAAATTATGCAGGAAAACATTATTAAATGCCTGTGTATTAGAATTAAAGGAGTTTAGCAGCTCAATTTTAATATCGGGACATTAAAATGGCTTAAAATCTTTAGCACAGAGGTTGGAGCCATAAGCTCTGGAGATCCTTTCCTATGTTAATTCCTGTTCCCTTATGTGTTAGTTGTGTGACTTTGAAAGTTTTTAAATGTCTCTATATTTCAGTCTCCTCATCACTAATATTTGAATAGTAATAGTAAGTTCCTTAGAGAGTTACATTGAGAGAATATATCTAAAGTTTCTCAACAATCTTTTGTACATATCCAAGTAACTTTTAGATGATAGCTATTCTTATCATTACAATTTCTATAAATATTATTAACTTAGTGGTTCCTAAAGTTAGTATTTTATGGAAGAAATAAGGAAAATAAAAAGGGGCCTGGCATAAGGTGTCTAATGTTTTAATGATAGTTGAAAAATAAATACTAGCATCTACTACCAAGTATATGAGACATATATTTTAGTATATAAAAAGTGAACAAAAGTTTTATAAAGCTTTATTTTAAAAACGTATTTATTATTTCATAGCTCCATAGAACAGTGGAGACAGCATCATTAAGCAGAAACAGCCTTAAATTTGAGTATCATTGTTTTAAATTTAATTGACTGAAAGACAGAACAAATTGCACACCAAGCAGGATAATTGCACACCAAGGGCATTTTACAATAGCATCAAGGTAATAGTGAGATAGCCCTCATGTTTAGAAATAGCTATCAAAACCTTCTTGATTAAAAAAGGGACTAAATTAATATTCAAGAATCATTTAATAAGGACTACTAAGAGGATAAACAAATTGTTCAAATATAATATTAGAAATTACTATGTACAGGTCTAAAGAATAATTAATACCTTATTTTATTAAAAAATTATACCAACAATACTCAAAAGGAGTTTAAGATGAAGAGGAATATCATAGCTGGCTTGAGTCACTAGAACATAGTACTTCCTCTACACCCCACAGCCTAAAGAATAATTGAAGAACTTTAGGGCTCATATAAGCAATGCAGGAATAATTAAGGGATTAGAAAATACAATAGAAATGTTAAGCAAAGCACATGGAACTAAACTTCTATTTTAGCCCAGAAATAATATAACTGAAGATCAATTTAGAGACTATTTATAACTATATGTGGGATTAATACATGCTGTATTTAGGTAGTTTTTTTTTTTTTTTCTGAAGTTCCAATTTGACTGGAGTTTAATCTTCAGAGGGACTGAACCATCCATTGTCATTCACTCACACATCTGTTGGACTCTGTTGGACATAACCCCTGTGAAAATACTAGGCCAGGCTGCTGAGACATGTGCAGCAATTAAAGATGTGGGTGAAGTTGTTGTTTCCTACTTTCATGGAGCTTCTATTTATCTACTAGAGACAATGACATGTACATACATTACAGTAATGGAAGACATTGTAAAATAAGCACTATGCAAATGAGAACAGAGAATGAAAAGAACCTTTGAACTAAAGCAGTCAGAATGAAATGACTCTTGACATTTCACATCCATGAGTGGCTTGAACATGGGTGGAATGGTATACAAGTCAAATTTGAGTGATTATTCAGGGGATAAGGCATGGTCACTAAACCATAAATAGGATTAATTTGTTTGGAACATGATGGTATAATAAGAAAGTATTGGAATATAAATTTGAAAAGAAGATTGGAACCAGATTACACGTTGTATGAACTTTAATACCTTAAATCTGGAAGAACCATTTGTTATTTTCTTGGTGTAACTCCAAAAATAATATCTTAAATTTTAAACAGTATTGGGAAACTGCTGGGATGGGTGGAACACTTCATCGATAAGGGTACCTGATCTCAAACCAGGCAAAGTGGGGACCAAAGGGAGATCCAAGCTTTACCTGCACAATGACCACCTGTGTACCTAATCTTTAATTGTACCCCACATCTTTAATATGAAACATTTTTTTAAAAAAAGATGGCGTTAATCAAATGAATGTTAGCATCACCATACAACAGGCAGGACTGTCAAAGAAAGTGGCAGAAGCATGGTTGTTGTTGGTGGAGCACAAGACCATTTTGAAGTGCTATTTGACATTTAATAAAGTTGTGGAAGTACAACAACAATGTAAGTGTGAATATGCAACGGAACCTTCCACAATTGCACGCATTTGTGATAAGTGTGAGATGCATGGTACTATGTGTGATATGCACGAGGGAGGATCCAGGAGGCTTCACATAGCAACAAATCTTGCTTCTTCTGCTATGGTGTTGGAACAGCTTACACACTCACCAAGAAGTCTACCAAGCAATGTGTACATGAGACAGGAGTCAGCAGAACATGCACATGATGCGTTCTTAAAAAAGCAGAATGGAAAGTTTTCATCTCAAGATTACTACATGCACTGAATGACGACGACCCTGATTAAAGGATGCAGTGTTGTGAGTGGTTGGTTCCAAAACATGATAGGAGAGGATGAAGAGTTTGTGAAGGAGATGGTTTGGTCTCCTGAAGCACAGTTTAAATTGAACTGAACAGTGGGCTTGAGCTTTCCCCATATTCTCCTGACTTAAAACCCCTTGACTTCTACTTATGGTGGACCTTAAAGGATGTGGTATACCATAGAAAAATGGCTATGCTGGTGATACTTTGGGAAGAAATTGAAACAGCGTACACAGTAATACAAGTGGACACTTTGGTCCAGTTTCCCAACCAGTAACTCGCCATAATCAGAAGTGTCTGGACGCTGATGATAATTGCTTTGAGTACCTCTTATTGCAGAAGTCAAACATGACTTGTATTCATCTTTTGTTATTAGTATGTATTGAGTATTACAATTTTAATACTTTTTTTCCTTTCTTAAAATGTGTATTTATTTTGGGGGCACCCTTTGTGTATTATATATAGTATCTTAAGAACTGAGAATACTTTTCACTTTCCAACAATTAGGGTTTCCAGATTTAGCAAATAAAAATATTTTATTTTATTTGACAGTCCTATTAACAATAAATCTTGACTTTGTCTCTTTGCATTAACAAGTAACTAATGATAAACTGATCCTTTGTCAACTTAAGTTTGGCTTTTGGGTGGGAAGTATACCAAGGATGTGCCTTATAAATATAGAAATCATCTCTATTTTACCTTAAAACATTAACTATTACCTATTTTAATACTAGCTTACTCATGTTAAAAAAACAATATTTAGTGAAAAATCAAGTCTTTCTCCACAGAGTAAACTGTTTTTATTAGCTTGTGATCCTTCCTTTACTGACATATTCAAATATCTATATGTATAGTAGTTCCCTTTATCTGCAGTTTTGCTTTGTGTGGTTTTAGTTCTTGGCCCAAAATATTACAGTATTTGAAGAGCAGAACAAAGGGAGAGATCCCATTTACATAACTTTTTTTGCAGTACACTGTTGCAATTGTTATTGTTGTTAATATCTTACTGTGCCTAATTTATAAATTAAACTTTATTATAAGTACATAACTGTAGGGAAAAAATAGAATATGCAGGGTTTTGTATTATCCAAAGCATTCAGTGGAAGTCTTGGCATATATTCCCCAAAGATAAGAGGAACTACGTCACATATATTTACATACATTGGAGCACATTATATACATTGCTGTGCACCTTGCTTCTTTCATTTAACATATCTTGGAAATAACTCCATATAAACACATCATAACACTTTATTATTTTTGATTGCTACATAGTATTCTACTCTTTTTATGAACCTCAATTTATTTGAATAGTTCCCTAATGATGACCATACAATAGCCTTTCCCCAGTGTTTGTTTTATGTACGTAATTGAAATGACAGCTCTACAACTTTTGTTTGCTATTTTTATTTAACGTTTCTATAATAATATTCCAATGTTACTCCACAAATGAAGATGTCTTTTTCAATTTTTAAACGTTTGCTATTTAGTTTCAAGAATAAACATGAATAGTGCAGGGAAACTATTCCATCCCCTTTCTTATGTTATCATTTGTCATTACTCATAGGTGGGTTAAGTCATGTTGAAAGCACAGCAGTGATGTGACCATCAAGCTACTGCCCACTTGTCCCTCAGCAGCCTGTTGAGATCTGATTTAGAAATTGCAAGCAGTAAAGCCCAGGTTAAAGAGAATAATAGTCTAATCTGAAAACACGTTCTTAGTGAATTTAGGGATGTCTCTGATTTCAATATTAGATAGAAGAAAATAAATGTTGTAAAGCAAATAACAAATATTATAGTTATGCAAAAGAATATTCTTTATAAAAAGGGCCCCCAATACCTATAATTTGCTTTTCTTTGGCTACAAAAATAAATATGGTTTCTTTACAGACTGGATAATTGCAATTATATTTCTGTATCCGGAAGACCTCTGCTTCTATAATTTCAATAATTGCAAACAAGCATAACAACTTCTTTCTTCTCCCTTTACCACCCAAACATTACTTATAGGCTTTTTATTAATATTTCAGGATGGATTATACTTAATCTTTAAGGGAGGGAATCAATTTCTAGTCATCAAATTTACTATAACATAAATATTATAAAACAATTATAAAACATTTTGTTTCTGTTTAGTGAAAGAAAACACAAACAGTCTAAGTATGTTTTATTAACCATGATACTTATGGAGGTTTAAATGACTGATAAAATAAAGTGCTTCTATAAAACTTCCACTTGTAAATTTGAGTAATGAATTGGATTTTAAATATTTTAGTATAGAGGGTGAAGTCAGACTGGCGTGAAAAGAATACTTACTGTAGATTAAGGAAATTATGAATGCCTACCAGAGAGATACTTCTATTTCTATGTCAAAATAATATAATATTAAAATTTAAGGAAACCAGAACTTAATTTCATCTCATTGTATGGACAAGGGAACCAAGACCTGGTGGCTGTAAATATTTTCTTACCATAGATAATTAGTTAGCATCAATGCTAGGATTCAAGGCTCCAATTGCCCTGACTTAGAAAGTTTTTTTATAAGAGCCCTTCATAAGTTTCAGGAATTGTTTTTGAAACTTTTTTCCACCTGCAGTCCTGCACCCCTAAGATTTAAGTAAGTTTTTTGGGGCAAAACATTTGCAGCTGATGTATGTGCAGCTTATTAGATCACAAAACTATTTTGAAATGCTCATTTTGAAAGTTGGACTAACTAGACCATGAAATGGTCTGTGATATTTTGGCCAATGGAATGACCAAATCAGCTATCAATCATGATGGCAGTTAAGAAAACTAAGCATATTGAGGAACACCACACAATTCCAGTGTAATTTTGAATAGTGATGAAATAAACGTAAAATGGAACTTCTATGCCATAAAGGATGTGGAATGAATATAAGATTTAGACACATACATATCATGTTCCCATAGTGCTTAAATGGTGTCTTGCTAACAAGCTGATGTCACAAGACTTGTTCACTGTTTCTTAAATTGGAGAAGACTATGAAAGAATTATTTTGAACAGCTATGGTAAAATGAGAACATTGAACTTCATAAAACCTGGATATAAATTTAGATTCTGTCATTTATAGGTCTTATGACCTTAAAAAAGTCATTAAATGGAGCTGTAATTTTTTCTTTTAAAATGGTGATGGTGTATTTGGTTTTCAAAAGGATTAATCAAGATATTACACACACACACACACACACACACACACATACACACACACATACCCTATGAGAACATTATATATACAGAATATTGTTTAGTTTTATATATATATGTGTATATATATATATATATATAACATATATAAAAGTTGCTTCGCAAGGCAACTTAGAAATGTTAGGTGGTGTTATTATCGGTGATAATAAGTTCTAGTTAATCTTTATGTGATTATTTTGTATAATTAAATATGATCTAGTAGTCAAAATATCAGATTATTAGTACATTGTTAGAAACTATTTATGGCTATGTTTTAGATTCTTCTTGGTTAGTGATTCTCAAAGAATGGACCTATATCTCTGGGGAAACTTGACATACTTTCAGGGAGTCCTTGAGGGCTAAATTATTTGTAAAATAGTACTACTCATCTCATCAACAAGGATAACTGCATAATGAATATTTGTATACCTAACCCTGAATTGTACCAGACATCTTTAAAATAAAAAAATTAAAAGCTTAAAAAAATTAGATAAAAATAAAATCATACTTTATTTTTTGCAGTCTTCACTTTTTAGCATAAATCAATTAACACTAAACTGTACTAGAAGTTATTGTATTCTTCATTTTATGTAAGGGTGACATGCTTCCACTAAAAAAATTGAAGTCATGAATCCTTAAAGAAACAGTTAATTTTATTAAATTTTATTTCTTAATTATGAATCTTTTTAATTGTTTACATCACAAAATGGAAAATACTTATAAAAAATTTCTGTGTGCTTAAGTACTAATTATGATGGCTACTTCAAGGTAAAGTCCTTGCGTTGTTGAATCTGAACTGAAGTAACCCCTTTTATACAGATATTTACTTGAAAATAAAAAGAAGTAAGTCTGGTCCACTAAGAGAAATGGTCCACAGTAGTTGGTGTGAATGATAAAATTTTAACTTTCAAGCAGAATTAGAATTTAAAAAAATTATGTCTACTACCATCTGCACAACAGAATCCCAATACTTAAAAATATTTCTGATGAGATTATGATGATAGTGTTAATAAATTTGATTATTTCTTGATGAGATATAAAGAAATATGTCAATTTCTGGAAGATTTGCATAAGTCAGTGGACCAATATTTTCTAAAAGACCAATTCATGGTGCTATAAAATCATACATGGTCAAAAATTCATTAAGAATGCAAGATAAATAATAGATTTTAACATAAAGAATAATGAAATGGTCATTGATATAATTTCAGATTTCACATTGCTACATTGCAACTAACCATAAGAAACTACCACTTGTCAACATTTGGTGTATTTTCAAAAAATATTTGAAAAGTCTGCTAAAATGTTCTTCTTTTTCAATTACATATTTATGGGAAGGTGGACTTTTTTCATATCTTCAATCCAAACGGCATACTGTGAGACTGAATATAATGGCAGATATTAAAATTCAGTATCTTTTATTAAGTCACATGTTGAAAAGATTCACAAAAGTGTAATTCAATATTTTCCTTTTTTTTTGAAAAATATAATTTCTTTAGTGTAGTACACTACTTGCAACATTATTGATGGATTTATAGTTGCTATTTTAAATTAATTGATGGATAATTTAAAAATACAATTTTTGTTTTACTTTCTAATATGGTAAATATTAATAACTATTACTTACACAAGCTAAAGCTGTTGTAACATAACGCTAGTGATTTTTAATAGTGTAAAGTGGCCTGTTCTAAGTTGTCATTGTTAAGAATAGTTGGATCATCATAGTCTTACCAAATATAACTGAAATGAGAAGTCTATGATTTGTTTAGGAAGCAATTCAAATTGTAATTTGAATCCCAAGAGGCCCTTCATATGTACATAAGAATGAAAGAAATGCCTAACTACAAGATAATGTGTGTCCTCCTGAGCCAATTTTCCCACTGTTAGCTGTTTGAGAGTTTGTCTACCCTCTTTGTCTAGTTCACTTGTATAGCCATAAAGCGTCTATAAAATTGCATGACACCAAATGAGAGCTCAATGTATCTGTGTTGGAAACAATAACTGAATGAACATAGCCATTTGCACAAGATTCACACAAGAGAGTATTCTGAGATATCTATCTATATCTATCATAGCCACCATAATGATTTGGCAAGATGCCAATGAAAGAATAGAACATATACATATGGCTCATGATTGCTGTACAATTTGCTGTTAGAAAATGGAGGAAATAGCTTTACTTTGTAGCCACTTGATTAGTAAATCTTCATAAAAAGATAGGCTTTTAAAAGTAAAGAAGAGTACTCTTAAGCATCAATAGCGGTGAAAAGAACAGAAAGACAACAGGACAGTATGAGATAATTTTCAAAACAATAAATAGTAAAGGAGGAAGAAGGTAGATTCTTTTCAGGGAGTGAACTAAGCAATGACGCATATAGCTGCTAGTTGAAGATATGAAACTGACACAGCTGAGATAATGATTACCTCTATGAACAAGGGAAGAGTCAGTAGCACTCTTAGAAGAAACTGCAAGGATGGTGGTGTGGTATTTAAAAATGTAGGGCAGGAAGCCCTTCCCACACCTCTGAAGTCATGGCTGACTAACTTAGCCCACTATTTTGAAGATTAATCAAAATAAAAAAATTAGAAAATTAGTTTTACTGAGAGGCCATCAATCCCAAGGTGGATACTAAAATTGCTGCTTACCTACTGATATCAGGAATATCCAGTAGACGAGAAAGAAGCCAATCTGTGGTTATTTTATTGAAAGAAAAACTTAAAACTGGATTTAGGTAAGTCTTTGCAGGGAGAAAAGGGGGAGAGGTGTTTGACCTTATGCCTGAGGTGGTTGGGAAAGAATGTCTGTGGTTTAATTTGAAAAAAATAACACAAACAGGAGTTTTTGCTATTTTCATATGGCTACCCAGATGAGTGTTATTACACATTAACAATTTTTAGAATAGTCAGAAAATAGACTTTGAATTATTATTGAGTTATTTTACAGTAACCTTTGGCAACATAAAGTAGATGTCACTTGTGAAAAATCTAACATCCATTTATTTTTAAGTAACTAGTATTAACAATGAACTCTTAAGGCACATAATTAAATACACATTAATTTAATTTATTTGTCATTGTAATCATCACAGAATATCACGTATTTTTCATGATTAAAGAAAAATCTTCCAATCTCAAAATTATCTAAGTATTAGTAAAACTTTCTATTTATTCCTTGGAATGGCCTCTACTGTGAATTATCTGTAAAAGGATCAGACTAAGTATTTAAACCTAAAAATTAAATTGGTTTTCTAATTAAGCATAGAGATCATCAGGTGATACCAGAGGTGAGAATTATTTTTCTCTGATCCTATATGTTTGGATTTATTTCTACCTTCTACCTCTATCATGATTTCATGATTTCTGTATATATCAACATCAATCAAACATCTTACTATCAAACACATTTTGGCCACGTATATGTACACAAATATATATACCATGTAGGTTGATACATGTTTTTCACTCATAATTGAAATAATTTGTAGTTATGAACTGCTAATATTTTCCTAAGTAGCAATGATGTATACAATTTAAACTCTAAGATGAAAACCATTATCTGTCATCTATCTATCTATCTATCTATCTATCTATCTATCTATCTATCTATCCATCCATCCATCTATTTCTATCTATCATCTATCTGTCATCTATTTATATCTCCCTATAGCTTAGAGGAAAGATTATAGTTAAGAGAGAATTATTATCATATTTCATATATATGTTCTAATTTCACATTTACATATAAAATTAGGAAAAATACGATTGTGTGTGTGTGTGTGTATGTGTGTGTGTATCCTTATAGTTTTAGAAATTTTATCTTCATTATTTGGTTTGAAGAAAATAAAGAAAATATAATCAAAGAAGTGTTGCTGATTGTTTTCCTCTTAGAAAAAGTGAAAACATTTAACTAATTTTTAAGGGTCAAGCTATGAACACATGTGTACTCTAAATGTTTTGGCCTAGTCTGACAATTCTAAGTGCTTCAAAAATATGGCAAAACTCTCATTACCCTATTAAAAAAGACCAAAGAAACATGTTGGTTTTAAATTCAGCAAAGCTCAATTTCTCAGTATAACACACAGAGGGCTCTGCTGTTCCAATCTATACAAGATAAGGATTAACCTGCCTGGGATTCCCAGCCCTGTCCTTTGGGCCTTGTTCCTCTGCTGACAACCTTACTAGTTAGTATAACAGTGACTATATAAGCTATGGTGGTAGGAATTGACCAGTTAATAAAAAATCCTCTAATATAAGCAGAAACAGAACATAATGAAATTGCCCTGAGATCATGTTATTTTGCTATTTTCCTGTGAGTTCTTGCAACTATGCTTGCTTCGTTCTCAAACTCTGGTAAGAAAATTCAATTCAAATATGTGTTTTGATTTATTTTTGGTTTGAGTTTTGATTTTCTGATTTAAATTATATACCCAGTTGTATTCCTACACATAAGAAAGAGACAATAGCTAATAAACATGAGCTTTATCTGGGAAACATTGAGAAGGTAAGAAATTATACATGCTCTTCTGTGTGGATGTTAAAACAATGTCACTAATATTTTGGATAGAATTCTCACTCCTGCTGTTTAGAAAGCAAATGAGCTAATGCAATAATTTCTTCTCTTGATAGAGATTCATCAGTGGTTGATTCCCAAAACTGCATGCTAAGTACATGCACAAATGTAATCAACCAAATCATTAGCATTTATTAAAGAAGACAGTTTCAAATTGATGGGCGGTGTTGAAAAAAAAGTATAAATATGAATCTTTTCCTTTCTAGATCTTACTTGAAATACAACCAAAATGTCTTCTTTGAATACAACCAAGCACATTATTGTTTTTTTTATGAAAAAATGTTCCACACTCCCTCCACATTAGTAAAAATACAATTTTGAAGTCTATTAGAATTAATTTGAGGTTCATTTGAAATAGCAAATATATGCTAAAAAAGAGATGCATTCATGTCTTTGCTTGACATTTATCAACAAAATTGTTTCAAAGTAATGTATAAGTCTCTAACCTTTGCTTGCATTGTTTTATGAAGTTGATGTTTGTATTTCATCTTAAGACACTATTATTAAGGCACCAGGAAAGGAATGCCATTTAAATATTGTTTAGTTCTATCTCTTGTTACTCCAGATCAGGGCAGCTCTATGTTAATTATCATGCTTCCAACTTTTTCACATAAGAGTAAATATAAAAGTAATATTTTGCCAGTTAGTGGTAGTACTCTTGTTTTTCAGTATGGATATGATTATTATCAAGGTATCTTAGAGTTTATTTTCTTTAAAAATAATGAGATTGTGGAATACAAGCATGTTATTTCCTCAGAAAATCGTGACTAACATTTTTCTTTTCAGATTCTAAAACCCAGTTACTTAGAAGAATATCTGAAACCTACTTTAGAATGTACTACATTGTGATATATTAATATAAATTATGCTAATATACACTATGACAAGATTCTTATAAATATTTTTACAAGTTTATGGAAACTTATGAAATATACTCTTTCAGTCTAAATATTTGCTAGTACATGTTTTCAAAAAAAAAGTCTCACATCTTTCATGAAATATTCTCCTAATTTTTTTACATACAGTTAAACTTTAGCTCAACCTAAGGTATGAGTTAAGTCGGTTGCTTATAGAAGTTACTACAAGTTCTAATTTCTTATGACATACCATAAGAAAATGTCTTTATAGGAAACTCCATCGACATGTCATCATTTACCCTATTCAAATTTTAAAAATAGAATTAGAAAAGAAAGTCATTATTAAAAAGTCCATTGTAAGTTTGTTATAAGGTTGGTCTTATAATATATTTCATTGCTCCTCACTAGTGAATGGTTCTTGAGAGAAGTAAAAAAAGAAGGATGGCAACGAGTGAGATTTTTTTAATATGCCATAGATCTAGGCTCTGTTTACAAGAATCTGAAACACTGGGATAATGCATGAAAAATTAAGTAATGCACAAATGTTTCCAATTACTCACTTGGTTGGCATCACATAGAGTAGACCAAGCATGGAAATTAAAGTCTACATTTTTCACCCCATTCTTGGCTATGCTGTAGAAATGACCTTATAGGTCATATTGCTGAATTTATAAGTTTGCTTGATGTAACTATGTGTATTTCTATTTCGTAATTTCATAATTGAACAAAACTCAGGATCAAAACAGTCAATTCATAGTGACTTATTAAAATAAGGCATTTTAAATATTTCAAGAATGAGCATGAGTAGATCATTGAGAATGACTCAGAATGGCATAATTGAATTATTTTGTGAGTAAAGAGCTACCTATAGAAGCTCTTTCTATAAACTTTAGAAGCTTTAAACAATGAGTGTGAACTTTTATGAAGTTAATATATTTTCAATATACCATAAAAATCCAACTCCAGCCCACATATGAGAAATAATTTTCCTACAAATTGAACTGCTTAAAGATACCTCTCTCATGGCGTCTGTCCTCTAGAGTTAATGCTCCCTTCACATGTCACATTGTACTTTCAACTAGAATACCTACTATTGGCTTTTCCCTCTTCTGCTAGAAACTGACATCATATACTGAAAGACAAGGAGCCAATATGCTTCTTAAGGAGCAAGTAGTCATGCGACTTCACCTGTCACCACAGATAGAAAAAAAAAAGGGGGAGGGGGTACTTAGCAATTTCAAGAGCCACAATTTACCATGGAAGCCTCTACTTAATATTCCGCTTGATCTGCCAAGTTTATAGCCTGGCAAATCTGAATACAAATGTCGATGCAAATGAGGATTCATTATTCTTACAAGGTCTTTGTGTTGAAGCTTAATGTAACTTGGTTCCTATGGTTGCTCAGGGAATGTAGATTGCAAGACAGAAAAAATGATGAAAAGAGGAAGAAATAGAAAGGAAAATAATAGAAATAAAAGGAAATGCTTAAAATGCACTTTAGTTGAAATATGAGGATGCAGAGGAACAAAGCATTTCCATTACAATATCTGCTTTTGCCAGTTATGATATTTACTTCTCATCAGCAACAGAGGAGTTAACCACTCAAGAACATTCTACCCACAGAGAAAACATAACAATTCTCTCTTTACTGATTATAACACATTGTTCCCATTATAAAGCCAATTCTTCAAATTGTCAAAAATTTTTACCATTCTTTTATAATTATAGAGCTCATGGACTGGTGGGACCTATACATTCCGATCTCTAAGAAGACTGCAAATGCATTAAAAAAAAACCCCACCCAACAATTCTCTCCCTTTCATTATGTATTCATTGCCAAATCATTCAGAATCAACATGTTAGGAAAGCTAAAATTAATAAACTACACACTGAAAAATCACAACAGTTTAACATCATTCATTTATTGTTTACCATAAGCCATTGCACGCAAAGGTTGCAAAACCCCCAAGTTAGAGGAAATCCTGAGAGGCTGCAACATTATGATTATATCTCATATACCATAGTATATTGTTCCGATGAATCTTTTGCATGGTTAGCTGTTGTTTACATATAAATACCTTCTCCGGAAATATAAAATGTACTGAAGGGAACAGGAGCTGCAAAGCTTAGCAGATACGATGATCCCAAGATCATGCAGTAAGGCTTGCTTCTTCATCCATAAATAAAGCACATTTGCATCCATTCAGTCAAATTAGCTCCATTAAAAAGGTGGTTATAATTAGCTCCTTTTTCTGGTTCACGGGTAAAATTCTTGCATGCCTGCTGTTTTGATTAAATCCACCATTGTCTTCCAATAGCTAGTGCTAATTCTTCCAAGGAAATCTTCAGTTGAGGTGTTATTTTATTCTGCGCTTCCGTTAGTTGTCTAATTTACGCCAAGTCCCTGCAGTGTTTCCTTAAGCCATCCTCTTTGTCTTGCCTTTGAAATTTACCAAATCTTACAAGAAATCAATACTTAATTGATTATTCACTTTTCTGCAGCCTCAAACAGCAAGCACGCATAAGATTCTGGAGTAGTCCCCCGATTTCCAATGCAGGAGGTTGCTTGGTGGCAGAGCTCTGCAAGTGTCCAACAGCAGGCATTCCATGGAGCCGTGCACTGGCGTGGAGTGCCAGCCAGCGTCTGATAAAGAAAACGAAGATACTCTAATGAAGCAGGAAAACTTCCTGGATGAGGCAGATCCATCTCAAAGCTTTGGATAAAAGGCTGAAGCAGGAGCAATTGGATACCAGAACATTATAATTTTTTGTTTGCATGATTCCTTTTGCTTTTTGCTTGCCCTTTTTCTTCCCATGGCACTGAAGTGGAATATCCCAAGTGCCACTGAACTCAGAGAACTCCACGCCGGAATGGGGGTGAGACTGGTGTTGTACCTCTGGCATAGGATAAGGATGGCAAGCACGTAACATTACGAAATGTAGGGCAAATTCAAGCGAAAGAGAGGGAGAGGGAGAGAGAGGGGGAGAGGGAGAGCTAGAGACAGATGGCGGATCTGGCTAGGAGCCAAAGCCAGTGAAATGAATTACATTGCTGAATAACTGTACACCATTGATTCTGCCACTTGTTGCTGCATGGTTAAAAAAAAAAAAGAAAGGATGAAAAAAAAACAGTGTATGCTGGAATCCTCATATCTGTCATGTGTGCGGCAGACAACTTTTGCACATAACTCAATCTTGACAATGACATGCTCTGGGTGTCTTGGGTTGGTGTGTAGATGCTTGTGAATGTGGTTGTGTGCATGTATGTGTGCCCAAGAAAGCAAATGTGAGCGTGTGTGTGCAAATGTGTGTAAGAAAGGAAAAACAATCTCTGCAATCCAGCCATTTTTGTTTAATGAAGAATGGAAGACTGGCATTCAGAGATGTGGTTATGTGCCGCATATTAATGTGTGCTTACCAGACATCCTCCCCCACCTTAAAAATGAGTGGCACAGAAGTGAAGCCCTCTATAGATCAACCACGTGGGAGAAGCAACTCATGAGGTAGTATGTCATCTCTAAACCTACAAATGTGGCACAAGGAATTCCGCAGAAGAACAAGTTGCTCTCTGACAAGAAGAAAAGCTGGTCCCAGGGATAGGATGTTTGGGTGTTTTAGAAAAGACAGCCAGTCTCAGCAGACTGTTCAATAAATGCTTCATACCCAGGATGAAGGGAGACATTATGGGATGCCCAGGGGGCTTTGGAAATCAAATACAATGTTTGAGTAGCACAATTTGAGGTACATTATAAAAAAGCAATTTGAATTGCCAATGAGGCGACACATATCTGCATGCTAATTAGACCTGTGTCAAGCTTAGTCTGCAGGCTTCTGTTGATGGGGAGGAATGTGCATGTAGCTCTGCTGAGAGATTGTTTCTGCATAAATTATCAGCTTTGTCCTACTGATCATTTTCCCAAACAAACATGAAATGCAAGATCAAAAGGCGATTCTAAAATTAAAATTATTGATTGACAAAGCCTAGGTTTCAGAATCTAATTAGAGGAGGCACAAACAAAAGCTGATATTATTACTGACTATGCCTGAGCTAGCAGTCAGATTGTGCAGGGTTTGTAATTTATCTTTGTTTATGCAGCCAGGATATTAAAAATGTAATTAAAATGGTAAAATGATCTGATCAGAAATAGCCACCTAGTGGCAAGTATATTATTTTAAATGGATTATAAAGGCATTGGTCTGTGCAAATAAAAAGCTTTTTTTTTTTATGACAAACCTAGCATCTCATTGAGATTTTTGCTAGCAATTTATCTTTTGCTAATAAGTTGTCTTTTGTGTTTTGTTCCATACATAAGCAACATCATTTATAACCCTCATTTGTGCACTAATAAACATTCTGTTATTACAGGTGGCATCCTGCTATTACAGAAACATCTTTCAAAAATTATGCTATATTTTTGTCATGAATGGAAGCAATGGAACATCTATTCTGTATACTCACCATATACATTAAATATAATAACCAAGTGCATTAAATATATTTGATAACTTCGGCAGGTAAGGTCACTCTCCCTTTTCTTGCACTCTGATTTGAAATGGATCTGAATACCACTGGAATTTGGCATTAATGGTCATCTAGAGCAAACTAAGGTTGCAAAGCAAACTCACTTGCCTACTGAGAACCTTCTTCAACTCACTACTAAGGAACAGATTTAGTTACTTAAAAGCAAGAAATAAGGTGATTCAAGTGATTTATGGACTATATCCTCTCTCATTTAGCAACATTTTGGAAGTGCCAATGAATTATTTTAGGAGCAAATTGTCTAATATAAAATTTATTAACCAAAATGCATCTGCTGTCATCAAATTGTGGATTTTGCAGCCAGCTGCCAAATCTATTCTTGTGATTCTCTAATAAAGCATCTAAAAATGCATGATAAATACCTTTAAGAAAAATGAGAGCCCTCACTTGTGAAGTCTACATAAGTAATGGAGAAACATTTATTTTCCTTTTTCTTTTCTTTTTTTTATGAAATCACTGTGGACCTGCTCAATTCCCTTTTAAGAAATTCACAATTTAGGGTCCTGTCAGCAGCTCAAGGGTCTTTTGTTAGGTGCACTTAAAATGCCAGATTAAATATTAATATGTGGTTAGAATTGTGCTATTTTGCAAGCCTTGAAACCCTATTAGTAAATCATGATCTGATGACTGATGCAACAAATTTCAAGGCGCCAACAGTGCAGATTGCTTTATGCCCATCAAGCTGATGGATCACTAATTTTTAGTAAATTGGGCCTTCGGACTCATAGCTGTGAGCAGGTACATGCTTTTCATCAATGGAGGACACAGACCACACAATATGGCTTTTCTTTTCTTTCTTTCTTTTTTTTTTTCTTTTTTTTTTTTTTGCAAAATATTCGCCATAGCAGGTTTTGCATAATCAATAACAATGTTTGCACGAGTAATGCTCTATTTCAAAATATACTTTTAGTTGTGTTGAAAAGTGCCCAAAAAGAAATAGTTGTGGATTTCCTGGGTTTCCAGAAGTGTCTTAAAGGAGAATAAAGAAGGGGAGATGCTGATGTGAGTAGAGAATATATCAATCCCATCTGTATTTTTAAAAATAAATCAGTAACTATGAACTAGGAATGATATTTTAGAGAGTTTCCGTGGTACTTCAGAAACTATGAGAGCTAATACATAGAACAGCACACTTAAAATCAGTAATGAATCTATGAAAAATAAAATAGGAAATAACAAAGAGTTGCTTGAAAGCGTATCCTCTATTATTTCTGAAAATATGAGTGAATAATATGCCATTGCCCTTGAGAAGTGAGAGACCTTTTAACATATGCCTTGTCTCTGAAATATGGTTTGAAATCACTATTTGATCCTTTTATAACTCAGGTGGGAAAACATTTTTATTGTCTATGATGTTTTTTCACAGATGGGCCTTGACTTCTAAATCCTTATCATGTGAATTAACATATTTCATTATAGTATTTACCAATTATGAAGCATTTTCCTCTTAATGGATACTATCCAAACTTATGCTAGGTTTTGCCTTGCCATCTGTCCTCTCTTTCATTTTTACAGACCATCCTGTACAGATGTAATAATGAATTTAAAGGGCAAAGCACAAGCATTCTGTACAGATGTAATAATAAATTTAAAGGACGAAGCATAAGACTAATGGCTTCTCCTTTCTTCTTCTTCTTCTTCTTCTTCTTCTTCTTCTTCTTCTTCTTCTTGCCTTAGCAATAATAAGCAGAGCTAAAACCAAAATTTAGTCAGTAGATGCCTCTAGTCACTTTCTAATTTAGTGTCTTCACTGAATTTTCATGTCTAGAAATATGAAGCCCATTATTGTAAGTTATTTCAAGTTATTGAAATTAAGTTTTAATCTGCAAAATTAGTTTTCTATAAAGTAATTGATACATCCTGAATAAGGTTCATTCACACATACACACACACAATATTTTATTTTTCCAATAATCCTAAAACCCCAAGTTATGATAATCACATGCTCAAAACAATACATAATTATTATGATTTAACTTAGATAGTGCCAGTTGGAAACAGGCATTATTCTTGGGTAGCCAGCCAAAATCTCTTGTGTTCTTTTCCTCCACTTCTGGTTTAGATTCAATGATTTATTTCTATTCTCCCCTACAAATAAAGAAGACACATGAAATCCTATTGTTATTTTTCTCCATAGCTATGATTATCTTTACCACACCATGACAGATGATGTATCTACACTCCTCCTTATGCCCTCAAAATTGTACTGATTGAGCAAAATAAAGAGAAAATTAGGAGAATTTTACTGCTATAACAGATTATATATGAAAACATGTTCAGAACAGAAATTTCAGTGCCAAACTGCAGGAGGTCCTTCTGTTTTATGCTCCAGTACTAGCCTGTGTTTTGCCTTAATACTGTTGATGAGACTTGCTAATTTAATTATTTTTAATGCCTATATTTTTTTTAAAAATCAAGCATGAGAACAAGAATATTGTGTATCTCAATGACTAAGCACAGTTCCTGCTTATGTAGTAACTAATGACTTCTTTGTGATCAAATATTAAAATAAATAAATAGTTCTAAGAACAGAAGTAATAAGTTAATTTTGAAGGAAAATGTATATATACTTCAGAGGAACAACAGATAGTGCTACAGCATAAGTTTCTCTCTAGGTGATATACCCCTTAATTTGCTTCTTTCCTAGGCATACATTTTTAACATGATGCATTAGTGTAGGAAATCTTGTCAAGTCAATATTAGGATAATCAGTTGGCAAGATGTTTCACTTGAATTGTAGGATGCAAGTACCCAAGGACATTGCCTAACTACACCTCTACCAACAAGCAGATAAGTGATTGGACCAGAATGTTTTTAAGGTCTCATTTACCACAAAAATTATTAGTCTTCTCTGTGATCATCAAGATCTGCAGTTCTTCATTTCTTAATATCGAGTTATTTTAGGACATATTTTCAGTTATGGACCAATAATAACCAGTGTAGCTATACCAAATTTCTTTTTTTGTTGTTGTTGTTTTGGAGTTGGAGTCTCACTCCGTCGCCCAGACTGGAGTGCAGTGGCCGCTCCCGGCCAGCAGCCTCGACCTGCTGGGCTCCGGCGATCCTTCCGCCTCAGCCTTCCAAGTAGCTGGAACTACAGGCGAGTGCTACCACGCCAGCTAATTTTTGAATTATTGTAGAGATGAGATCTCACCAAGTTGCCCAGGTGTGTCTCTAACCCATGGGCTCAGGCAATCCACTCACCTCAGCTTCCCAAAGCGCAGGATTACAGGCTGAGCCACCGAGTCCGGCTTATACCAAATTTCTAAGTCAAGAGCCAAAAAAGACAGTTTCAACTTAGTAATGGTGTGATAGGAGTAAAAAGAGATGATGAGAGGAGCATAAGCTTCATTGGATAAATATTTGAGTACCTTCTTTGTATGAGACAATGTACAAATTATGGTGGATGACACACTAAAGCCTAAATCATACTTATTGCTCTTAATACGTTTATAGTCCCATGGATTCATAAGAAATATATACAAGTTAACACATGGAAGCTTGCAATGTTTGTTATAAGAATCAAATATATCAAATTCTAAAATATTTTATCAGAGGATAGATATCTGCAGACATAGTCAATCAAATACAGTAAGCAGAGTTGAGTTGAGGTCTGGTAGATTCATATTCTGGAGTGACACTCATTCCTTGTGCTGAAAGTAAAGTTCAATTTGGTGGAAAATTACATTTTGGTCTTCAAAACTTATGACAATTATTACATGATGCATATAAATAGAAGGGAACTTCCAGAGTGAGGTGGTAGCAAGAATGCCATTGGTTAGTTAGGGAGTCCATGCTAGCAGTATATTTTTTTCCCTTAGGAATTGCACAAACTCTGGCTCACTGTATTAGAAACAGAATCAAAGTTCTAATCTCTAGAAAGGAGATTGGTAAGACTTAGGTAAGAGTTCCCATTTTAATGGGAAATGAAACATCAAACAAGTTAATAGCACAAATTCAGGAATGAGAAGAAAGTCAATGGGATTATGGTTTAGGAAACAAGGTTAATATTGGGAAAGATTGTGGAGTTGTAAAAAAAAGAGTTTGTGATTTTGTTTATTAATACAGAAAATTGTAAAGTTTGGTTTTGTTTTTAGCTGGGGTAGTTTATTATCAGAGCTGTTTTTTTATAGGGAGAAAAAGTCATTAATGGTAGAAAGGAATAAGGTTATAAAGGATACTTCATTAATTTTATACACTTCTATTGAACAATTACAGTATGCTAAACACAGTGTTTTGCAATAGGGGCTCAGGGGGTAACTAAGCATGTGACTACATGCTCAGAAGATAAAAAGAAAATGTACTGTTGACTTGAAATATGAGAACCACCCCCAAAACCTGGAATTTATTTATAAAAAATTGTGTATTTATTCTCACATGTTTAAACGTCAGTCACCTCCAAAGTACTCTCCATTTGAAGCAACTCACCTACTGAGATGCTTTTGCCACTGCTCAAAACAATGTTTGAACTAGTCAATTTTGATGGCTTTTAGTAGTTCTGCATTTTGTTTGTTTGTTTCACCTCTTCCACATCAGCAAAACATTTCCCTTTGAGAATTTTTTTCAACCGGAGTGAAGGGGATGCTGCTTGGGTAAGAGTGGGTAAATAGAGAGGGTGTAGTACAAGGGTCATTTCACTTTTGGTCAAAAACTACTGAACACAACACGGTGTGGGCAGGTGTGTTTATAGATCAACCATCATGAAATGGGCAAATGTGTTGAAAGAATCTCCAAAAAAATTAATCGAAGCCGAATGTAGCCTCTTATAACAATGCTAGTTAGGCAAACTCTTTCAGGTCCCCTCCTGCTGTGGTAGCTTTTCTGTCTTCTTAATAAGTCCTACTTTCAAAAAAAGAAATGCTACCTGGTACACGGATGCCAATGGGTTCCTAGAACACTTGCCTAGTGGGAGAAAACTTGTACTACTAAGGACTGGCCCTCCAAAAACTAATTCCGGTTTTTATTGAGTCCCCAGTACAGTGTTAGAGGTGAAAATAAATACAATACAACCAAGAGACAAAGTCTTCAAGATTGCATGTCTGAATGGAAAATGAGAAAGCTTGAATAACTTAAGAGATGCTAATAAAATAAAAAATGTATAATTAATAAAAATATAGAACTGATTTGGAGTTGTGATAAACAGGAGACATGTTTAGTTTAATATATTGGAGATGAAATCATTTAGAGAACTTTTTATAGTTCTTTTCACATCAGAATCTGGAATTTGGTAAAGAGGCCTGTAGAAGAAACAGTAAGATGATTATGCATCATCTATAAAGGCAGAAGTTAAAATTATGGGTATACATCAAGTGGCAGAGAAGAAGACCATAACAAAGACAACGTAAATCAGGAAAATACACATTCATTCATTTATTATTTCAACAAATAACAATTGAACACCTACGGAAGACAATAGAGAAGATAATTTTAAGAAAACAGGTTTACATGGAAAATACTAAAAAGCTGCCAAGTAGACTGAGACCTGAAAAAGACAACATATTGAACTAGGAAACAACTGGCTACTTTTGAAATAGACCACCTGATTCACAATGAGATAAAAAGGGGGAACAATTAACAAAGTGAAGGCAAAAAGGTAAACTTTTTCCCCATAAATTGTGTAAATAATGTAGAAGATGTTCATTTCACAGGTTTAAATAATTTGTCATGGCTAAAGGGAAAATGGAGGGATAACAGGTGGATCAACAATAGGAATTTTGTATTTAGGTTCCAGGAAGAAATCTTTCCTATATATGAGGCACATAATGCGATTTAAAAACATTGATTTTGTAAGGCCTATCTTCATAATTTTGTACGTTACCTCCCTTCTCAGAGCGAGTAACCCTATATGATTCATGGCTCTGTAAAGAATATTCATGAACCAAGTAGATGCTTGGGTCTTGAGGATAGGCATCTGGGCAATGGCCCTGAAGTTGCAGTGCTTCAAGTCAAATTCTGTCATTGGATCTCTGTGAAAAGTAAAATATCTCTGACCTTTGGGATAATAATATTCATGCTTTAGCAGTAAGGAAAATTATTATGAGTTTTATTAGGTTGCAACTAATTTTACCCAATTTAAAAAGTCACCTTGCACCTAAGTAAAGAGGATTATTTATGTAATTATCTGCACATATGTCCCCATCAGTTGGCATATATAACCATTTCATGGCATTCAAATCCAGCACACAAAAATCAAGAGTTAGTACAAATATTATTACTATAATGGGTTTTCATTTCTAGAGGTCATCAGGGGAAGGGATTAATTTTGCTTTCTTTATTATACACACAGCACAACACAGCACACAGAGTCACGTTACACAGCCTCGATCTTGAAAATTGCATTTTGATGTGATAAGAAAGGCGCTTTTAAAAACAATTTTACAATTTTAGATGCATTAACTGCATTTCACTCCATCCTTCTTTGCTAAAAGATTTTGAGGCCTTTCATTTGGAAAACATTGATTTTTGTCAATTTTAGAAGGAAAATGTTTCAAATGTTTTCTTAAGATTCTCCTTTCATTCTTTCTTTGATGATTGTTAGATCACCTGTCTAGGTCAGTCTGCAAATGTTCTGTATAATGATATTTCGCAGGAGCAATTTTTAGTTTAACAACATGGAGAATGAAGTATGACAGAGACTCAACTTGCAGTTCAGAGTTGCAGATTTTTATCATCATGGATTTCTTAAATCTCAGGTAATAGGTAAAGTTTAGTAAATTCTCTAACCTGTTTCAGCATTTGGGGCTTTTTTGTTTGTTTGTTTTAGACATTGTTTAATAAGAATACCAAATTGATCTTGCAATGCTAGGGAATGTCTATTTGACATATGTGAACAACAGTAGTTATTCCATGAAGCACTAAGATCAGAAAAGGTCTATCTTAAAGGAATTGTCTATCTCTGCAGAGCAAAGGCAACCCCTATAAAGCTGTTGGTTTTTTAAATTAGCACCATATAGGTTATGTATTTGGGAAAAAAAAATCTGACTTTCCAGTTGGACACTTATGTTAGTCAAACAAAGAATATGTTTATTTTTATCCTGTTTGAATCAAACTGGTTATATTATGTCAGGTTGAAGCATTTTAAGCCTTTTTTAAAAATAAAGAGCATTGTACTATTAATTAAATCAGAAATAATGTATTTAGTAAATATTAAAACTACTAAGTCACAAAATTGAAAGACTCCTTTGAGGTCAGGCATCTCAGTCTAATCAGGTGAAAAGTCCAAGGCTTAGGGGATGAATTTGTTATAGGTAGAGTTGAGACTGTTGAATACTGAATTCCTGATACATGATTCTTCCCATTGATGTAATTACGAGCACTATTCGCATTGACATTGACTTTCAGATTTTCATTGCTGATATATTTGTGCATACACAAAAAAAAATTCAGAATTTTCAACATTTACCAGAATGCACTATTAATTTTAAGCTATTAATTGGGTATTTGTACACTTTCTCTTATGAACACAGAAGGTAAAAATGATACCATTCCCAGAACTATAAAAATTTTTGAATAGTATGGAACTTTATCCATTTGTATCAGAGGTTATTAACCTTTTATTTTGTATCATTCATCCCTTTGATAATCTAGTGAAGTCATAGACCTCTTCTCAGAATTTAAATTAATAAAAAAAAACATTGCAAAGTTACAAAGGAAGTCAATTGTTTAAAGAATAATTAATGTTATTAAAGAAATTATTTTTGACAAAATAATACTTTTATTTATTAACATTAAATAGATCCAGTAGCAAGTCTAATTGCTATAATTTCAAATAGTCATAAATATAAAAAATATTTCAAAATAGATTCAAACACTATAAAATATTATAAAATTACCTGATTTCTGCTGGTAATAAAGATACCAGTACTGTTAACACTAATACTTTTGTGGTTTATTGCCTACATTCATTTTGAACAAAATTCTCAATTTCAATGAGAAGTTTATAAAAATAAAGATTTTTTTTCAAATTACATTTTTAAAATAAAAAATTTAAAATTAAAAAAAGAAGAATGAAACTCGATTCCAATCTCTCCCCATATACAAAAATTAACTTAAGATGAATTAATGACAAATGTCTGACCTGAAACCATAAGACTCTTAGAGGAAAACTTAGGAAAAACTCCTGGATATTTGTCTGAGCAAAGAATTTATGACTAAGGACCCAAACGCCAATACAAGAAAAGCAAAAATTAATAAGTGGGATTTTATTAAACTAAAATCTTTTGCACAGCAAAATAAATAATCAACAGAGTAAATAAACAACCTACAGAATGAGAGAAGATATTCATAAGCTATACATCTGACAAAGGACTAATATACAGAATCTAAAAAGAACTCAAACACATCAGAAAAAAACCGAACTCATTAAAAAGTGGGAAAATTACTTGAACAGATATTTTTCAAAAAATACACCAATGGCCAACAAACATATAAAAAACTATTGACATCACTAATCACCAGGGAAATGCAAAGTGAAACCACAATGAGATACTACCTTTCACCAGTTACAATGACCATTATTAAAAAATAAAAAAACAATAGATGTTGGTGTGGATGCAGTGAAAAAGGAACACATACATTGTTGGTGGGAGTGCAAATTAGTACAAACTCTGTGGAAATTGGTGTGGTGATTTCCCAAGAACTAAAAGGTAGATCTACCATTCAACACAGCAGTCCCACTACTAGTTATCTACCCAAAAGAACAGAGGTTTTTACACACAAAAAAGATACTTGCACTTGCACCTATGTTCATTGCTGCATAACTCACAATTCAGAGACGTGGAATCAACTGAAATGCCCATCAACTGATCAGTGGATGTTGAGAATGTAATACACACACACACACACACACACACACACACACACACAATGGAATACTAGTCAATCATAAAAAGGGATGAAATAATGTATTTTGCAGCAACTTGGATGGAATTGGAGTGAACAAATGCAGGAACGAAAAACCAAGTACCTCACGTTATAAGAGGAAGCTAAACTAAGCATCTGCAAAGGCATAGAGAATGGTAAAATGGACATTAGAGACTCTGAAGGAGGATGGTGGGAAGTGATGGGTTATGAAAAATCACATATTGGGACAATGTGTACAGGTAGGGATAGTAGGTACACTTCTTTGCCACTATATGCACCCATGTCACCAAAAACGATTTGTATTCCCTAAAGCTATTAAAATAAAATTTAAAAATATAAAAAATTTAAGACTCTATGTTAAGAACCACTGATCTTCACCAATTTCCCTGTTTTTGGCTCTTCAAATTGATTGCCACCTCCACCTACAAAGACGATTAAGAACTAATGAGTCCAGCGCTGTTTTAGTAAACGACTCTGGTCTCTCCTCACAAAGGTACTGACTGCCCTACCTCCGAACTGTCTACCTAAAAACAGTTGGACAGAAGCTTGGCCTCACTACCCCGGTGTCAGTCTTTCCTTGGACCCTTTACGCTCACTTAATGCACATCTCTATGGAATTTCAATTTCTGCATTTTTTAATTGGCTTTGACTTGATCTTCCTTTTAAACTCTGAAATTCACTCTGCTCTCTGCCCCTCTTCTAATTCAATCCTTTATTTTGATTGCTTGGCTATCACCATAGCCTGGAGCACAAATGCACAAATGTCCCCCTTTCTGCTTATGAGTTTAATTCATTCTCTCTCTCTCTCTCTCTCTCTCTCTCTCTCTCTCACGCACACACACACACACACACACACACGTATGTGTATATATTAAGAAGATGGAATATCCACTTGGCAAGCTGGTAATTTTTTTGTTAATGAAAATATTTTGTCTGATTAATTCATACTGTCATAAGAATATTTTCTTTTGCCCAAGAGTCCAAAAAAACTTTATATATTGTGTTTGGAATATAAATATCTTTTCAACCTCGCACATAATGTTTACTTGGGTTGTATTTTTTCCTTTCTAAAATATTTAAGATCACATAGACTGTATATAAGGTAAAATTATTGAAATAGTAGGAAAATATAAGTCAGGAATTCTTTATATGAATATAAGAAAGCCAATTTTCTCTTAAATTTCCTTGAACTGCATCACATTTCTCACTGAAATGGTATAGAGTAGAACGATTTCTCTTCAAATCTGGAAGTATTTTAATCAAATTAAGAAGTCAGATAATAGCACCCATAAGTAAAAATATTTGGATGATAAATGTTTTTACTTACTAACCTTTGATTTAGAATATAGATATGTGCATAAGTGTGTGTGTGTGTGTGTGTGTATTTCATCTGGCATTTTTTTAAAAATGTAAATTTTTTCTGCTTAATCATAAATGAAAAATCAAAATTTATCTTCTTGGGAGTTGTAAAATATACTTTTGGCCTATTTTGGAATTGTTCTGTGTCATAGACTTTTAAAAATTTGATAAATACTATTAACTTTCTAACTAAAGAAATCATGTTTGTATATATTCATGCACAATTTTTCCCTATTATTTTTGGAGGTTAATGTAATTCCTAAATTTATTCCTATAAATTTGGCAGTTATAGATATACTATTCAGGATAGTCTAGATTATGCCATGGTTACAAGTTGCCCTAAAATCTCTGAGGCTAACAATAAGGGTTTAGTTCTCACTCATGCTACATATCTATTGTTGTTTGACTGTGTTGGGTGACAATTCTTCACAGGTTTCTTTCATTTTAACATGTCTTCCACAGGCACTAACTGTTTCTCTTCTGAACTGTCTTTTCAAGGGTGTTTGCATAGCTAATAGGCTTGAAAGACAAATATATACATCTATATCTTAAGATAAAAAGACTGTACAATAAAGATGATGCCATTTGCATCAAATGTCAGGCAGACTTACTGCCCATTAAAATGATTTGGGTTCCCTAAGTTATGGTTTTTACCTATAAAACATCCCCCTGTGCATACAGGCATCCCAAGACTTCTTTGTATTACCCTGTGACAACCAAGGCTTAGGGAATTTGGGCAAATGATTCTCTAGCTACTGTTATTACTTTGAGTAAATAAGCTAAGCCCATGAAGTTCAGTTTTTTCTAAAGCATTATTTAATTAGAATGTGATGTTGATCTAGGAACTCTGGGAAATTTCTGTTTTACATGTGTGAACAACAGTGTGTATTCCATGAAACATTAAATTTGGAAGATATCCATTTAAAGGAATTCACTGTCTCTGTAGAGCAATAAATTCCTTTGTCTCTAATATAACAGTCTGTTTTTTGCAAGATCTATGAAACTGTGGCAAGCTAACTTATTAGCTTGCAAGTGGAACACAATTTTAGAAACTTCACAAGTTATAACACTCTCTTCTGTAAACTTCACTTGAGACTTAGGCTGACAGATAAACTTTCATCTGAAACATTGTTGGTTCCTGTGGCAGGGGATGCAAAATGTGCTTGCCACGTTTTGGTCTTGACAGCTTCTTCTAAACCCATAACTTACGCTCACCTTCATTTTTCAAAGCAAGCTACATGACCAAGGGTGACATAAATGAAGTGGGAAATGTAATTCTCCCCTTGGAATGGACAGGGAAGCCTTTTGCATAATAATACGATCTACTGAAGCAGGTTAATAACGTGTACTAGCCTTTTAATTATCTACTTTCTCTTCAAGTAAGTGCATTTACTACAGCATCAACCTTTCAGCTTATCTTAGATTAGTGATCTCATATTTCAAAACTTGTAAACTACTATTTGCACATGGCTACTCTTCACCTGTATTATAATGTATCTAATACATTTCGTCAAGTTGATTGATAGTATTTAGTGATATTCCATGAATATTATCTGCAAAATTGTAGGTGTCAGAACTGTTGTATACTTTTCTAAGCATATGAAAATTCAAAATTGATTATTATATAGTTATTTTTATAATATATAACTTGTTAATAATACAAGTAATTTTATAAAACATAAATTAATGGTTTTTCATGTGCCACCTAAGATCATATCATATACTAACAGTGAAAACATGCAACACTAGGGTAACACTAATAACATATATAATATATGCTATACTACATATATTATAATACTACATATATTATATATGTTATTAGATATAATAATATGCTATAAATATACCTAATATGATAATGACCAGATAATATTTATTCATTTAATGAATATTAAGTACCTACTACATGTAAAGTAAGAAACTAGGAAGCTGGAGTTACTGTGTTTAAAAAATCACATAATTGCAGTACTCAGTATTTATAGGCTACCGAAATGTTAAGAAATAAAATAGAAGCAAGTAATTATAAAATAAATTATAAATTTAATAAGTTCTTGAATGAAGCTGGTCTTTGAGACAGAGAATAAATGGAGATAACATATTTTAGATAGGATATTTAGAAAGATATCATTTAAACTGTGGCATAATATATAAGATAGAACAAGCTGTGCAAAGATTGGACAGAGGAGTTGAAAAATGTCCTTAGTCCAGTTTAAAAAGACCATAGTTAGGAAACAGGATTGAGCAAATGAATGAAAGGCAGTATGGTTGGAACAAAGTGAGCTCATGGAAGTGGTGAATATAATGATGGAGGTATATCATGAAGGCTCTTTATGGGGTGTGATGAGACTGAAGTTCCCTCAAAGTGAGCATGCATTTTTGTGGAAAAACAGGAAAAAATCAGGATTTTATTATAATTACAATGGGAAATGGTTATGTTGGAAGGTATTACTATCCAATTTGTATGGCAAAAAGATTACTCTTGTGAAGAGTGATAAGTCACGACGTTGACTAGACTAAGATGAAGGTGGACAACATGATATAAAGGATAGATTTAAGGCATATTTAGAAGGCAGAAATGAAGATTTTTTTGATCAAATATGTGAATTTTAGGAAAGTGTGATGACTATGTTTCTGACTTACAATTGGGCAGATAATAGCATTCATCATTTTCTGCGATAGCGGAAGCTCTTTATGTAGGTTGATTGTGGGGCAGTGTTACGAATCAAGAGTTTCATTTTGAAAAGGCTAGGTCTGAGATATCTGTGAGATATACAGTTGGAAATATTAAACAGCAAGTTGAATATATTAACAAGTTAACCTGAAGCTTAGGAAAAATATCTTGTGTAGAAATATAAATTTATAAGCTGTTACCATGTAATTACTCAGCCATAAAGATGGACAAAATTATGAACTTCATAGCAACTGGGATGGACTTAGAATCTGTAATACTGAGTGATCCATCACAGAAACAAAGAACTGAGTATCACATGTTCTCACTCATAAGCGGACCTTGAACAATTATCGTAATACTATAAGAAAAAAGGATTGGCAGTAGTGGGAAACTGCCAGGGGAGGGCAGGGGCGGGATTGGCAGTGGTGGAAACTGCCAGGGGAGAGTGGGTACATCTCATTAACAAAGGTAACTGCATAATGAACATTTGTGTACCTAACCCTGAATTGTACCCCACTGCTGCATCCTGCATGACAGGATGGTAAAGGATCCTGAAAGAGGAATGGCGCAATATAGCACA
>CAUYQG010213787.1:0-23534 GCA_963574415.1 Tarsius wallacei | reverse complement strand
ACAGAATAAAAAGTTGGATTTTTGAGAAGGCAAACTAAATTGACAAACTTTTAGGTTGACTAAGAATAAAAGATAGCTGGGTCGGTGGCTCAGCCTGTAATCCCGCGCCTTTGGGAGGCTGAGGTGAGGGGATTGCCTGAGCCCGCGGGTTCGAGACCCGCCTGGGCAAGCGAGACCTCATCTCTACAATAAATGAAAAAAAAATCAGTCGGGCGTGGTAGCGCGCGCCTGTAGTTCCAGCTACTTGGAAGGCTGAGGCGGAAGGATCGTCGGAGCCCAGCAGGTCGAGGCTGCGGTGGCCGGGAGCGGCCACTGCACTCCAGTCTGGGCAACAGTGAGACTCCAACTCAAAAAAAAAAAAGAATAAAAAGGTATTCCCCTTTCCCTAACAGAAAGAATTCATATCTACATTAAAAACCTTACCAACAATCTTTATTTTTATTTATTTATTTATTTTTTGAGTTGAAGTATCACCCAGACTGGAATGCAGTGGCACGCTCCCAGCAACCGCAGCCTCGAGCCGCTGGGCTCCAGGGATCTTTCCGCCTCAGCCTTCCAAGTAGCCGGAATTACAGGCACGTGCTACCACGCCAGGCTGATTTTGTTTTTTTTTTTTTTTTTTAATTGTAGAGATGAGGTATCGCCAAATTGCCCAGGCAGGTCTCGAACCTGCGGGCTCAGGCAGTCCACTCACCTCCGCCTCCCAAAGCGCTGGGATTACAGGCTGAGCCACCAAGTAACAATCTTTATTTACCATACATTTTCCTCGTCATTTTTTCACAATTTGTCCACTATTCCTTTGTCTTGTTTCTTTTCCACATGTAATATAAGCCCCAGGTCTAACCATCTCTGGTCTTCGTTTGCGTTCTATGAAAACCTCTGTATGCCTGTGTAATAAACAGTTTCTTCTACTAATCTGTATTTTGTCAGTTTAATTTCTAGGACCTCATGAGCAGAACCTAAGAAAGTAAAAGAGTTTTTTCCCTTTCCTACAGTCACCGTATATTATAGATAATCCAGAAAATTAAAAAGATTATTCAAATTAGCTTAATTATTCTTCTACTCTGAAATGAAAGGAGGGAAGTAAGGAAGGAAAGGAAGAAGGAAAGTTCATAATAGGCAGTCTTTTCAGAAGAGGTTTATTTCAAGGGTTCATTTCAAGCTCCTCAATTAGAATGTAAGCATATTACCAGGAAAAGTGAGTTGTATTTTATTTGAACAATCATTTAAAACTTTTCAATAACACTGCCATGGATTATGAAAGCATGTAACTCAATTTCTTTTGAGCATGGTTTTAATGGGCTTATGCCTTTTTTCCCCTACCTACGAGGAATGAAACAAGCTAAGTACCAGGAAGAGAAGCACAACCTGAAACTTAATATAAGAATAATTCTGAGTCAGATAAGCACAGCTAGAGATACAAGGAAGGTAAGGGAGAAAGAATGTTCCTGGTAGTTAATCTCAAAAATAAGCCAGGCACAACTTATAGTTAGTTCATCAGATTCCATGAGAGCTTTCTGATAGGGCTTCTCATCTCTTTTACTCCCAAAGTCTTCAAAATGCTATTTAAAATGGCTAAAGCGAGCTAATTAAAATGCACTACCCCACACATTTATTTGTTCTGAGAACACTTAAAATCTACTCTCTTGGTAATTTTCAAGTATATAATACATGGTTATTATGTGTCCATATTTTTTAAAAAACAAACTCAATAATTTTACTTACCTACTTAAGACTGTTAAATTATTTCCCAAATGTCCTTGGAATAAAATTCTTTTAAAATTCTTTTAAAATACAGGTAACTGAACTCTATCACCCAGACCTGCCTCTGCAACCTCATCTCCCCACCTCCTCTAGCCATTAATTTTCTTTTTTTAATTTTTATTTATTTATTTATTAAATTTTTTGAGTTGTAGTCTCTCTCCATCGCCCAGGCTGGAGTGTAGTGGCACGCTCACGGCTACCCCAGCATCAATTTACTGGACTTAGGCAATCCTTCTGCCTCAGTCTTCCAATTACAGGCACACACTACCACACCCAGCTAATTTTTTTATTTATTGTAGAGACAAGGTCTCCCCAAGTTGCCCAAGTTGCTCAGGCAATCCCCTCACCTCAGCCTCCCAAAGTGCTAGAATTACAGGCTTGAGCCACCACGCCCGGCTCTTGACTTGATACTCAATCCTGCTTCTCTTTCCGTTTCCCACTTCTCCTTCCCCTCTGCTCTTGACTTGATACTCATTCCCGCTTCTCCTTCCGTTTCCTGCATTACTCCTCTTCAGTAACTCACGTCCTTATCAGTAACCTCATGGCTATAGAAATTGTCAGCATTAAAAGAAGCACTGCCATGTCCTCACAACCACTGCCCCAGGATTACTCACCAGCTGGATGACAACTGCTTCACTTTAACCCTGAGGCTCCTGGGATAGGCCCAATCCTTTCTAAAGGTGGACAGAGGCTCCACTGACAGAAACAGACTGCTTTTAAATCCAAGATTGAATATATAGATGGAACCATAGATCAGGGACCTCTCAGCAGGCAGTACTGAGTCAAAAGCTTCACTATCTCTCTGCCCACACAAGAAAATGTCACTGCTCTGGCAAGATGGGTTATCAAGAGTTGTGAGTAACTTCATATTTTAAATGTGATGCCAAGTTTGGTACTCTAAGAAAACAAATGGCAAATCCTTTTATAAAATAGATATCTGCCTCAAGTTTAAATCTTGAGTACATCTGAATTTTCGTATATCAAACTTATATTAATAACAAAAATAAAGAGCTACTATTTATCTATTGACTGCCTGCTGTTAGCCTGACAGCGTGCCCAAAGATTTAAATACACAACCTTCTTCAACATTACTATGTGAGATAAAATGCATATTATCCTTACTTTACAGAGAAGAAACCAACGGCTAAGTAACCTGTCTAAAAGGCAGGGTTGGGAAGGGATTAAATCACAGGCCTCCAGACAACCACTCTATAGCTTCTCTGCTATGTTTTGCTATTTGGATCACTTTCTCATCTAAGAACTCACAGACATGGACATTCCCAAAGAGCGAGCCCCTTGGAGAATGACCTCAAAGACTGAGATTTTTCTCTGCAACGTGCATGTTGAAAGAAAAGTAAACTCCTACACCTTATATTTCAAAGCTGCATTTCTACATTAAAAGAGAAAACTGAGATTCAAGAAAAAGATATGGGAACAGAGTTCAGGGGTGCTTATGAATGCAGTTCCACAAATACCATTTTTAGCATCTACTAGTGGTCAGGCACTACGCTAGAACAAGAAAGTGAATAATCAAGACTGTCGGTTGGAAAAGGATGGGGACAGAGGGTGATGGGAGAAACTTCTCGAATAGTGACTGTTTCAGGAATGCTTAGCCAATAATTTACAAAACTGTTACTTTATTATCTAATTATGTAGAAATCACCTTTTATACAGAAGAGGTGAGAGTTACATGCCTTATTATATGTGAATATATAATTGAAAGGGCCAGTATGTCTTCTAAAACAAAAGTTTTGTATAATTCAAATAACTCATTACGTTTCTGAAACTTTGTTAGAGGGTTAGATTTTAACATCTGTGAATGCAAACATAGTGTCAAAATTTGTTCTCAAGTGTCTGAAAGAACAAAAGAGACAAGAGCATTGGGAGCCCAAACAAGACTAATTTCCAAAACATAAACGAAGCATATTGAAGCTGCATTTATACAGAAATAAAGTCAGGGACATAAAAATAATTCCTAAAACATTCCACCTAACACAGAAATGAGGCTAGGACAAGGAGTTCATGAAGAAAAGTATGAGCCCAAAATGGTCACATGCAGTGCTGTGGGGCCTCAAGAAACCGGCCTCCTTGCAGAAGCAGAATGCTTTTGACACAAGGGCATGAGGTGAAGACTGCAAACTATTTTGTATCTCACTCTTCTCTTTCATAAAGTAAAAGAGTTAGATTAGATGATTTATAAGGTCTTTCCATTCTTAATTCATTAAGTCCTTTTCATCTATGTGGCCCCTGCACCTAAAAAGAGATGAGCATATAAAAAAAACTCAGAAAATATTTGTTGAATTTATGAAATATTACAACCCTACCAAATAATAAATAAGAGACTTTACAACAATTGATGCTGGTCTGTGGCCTAGAGAGAACAAAATAGGGAAGAAACCATTATCTAAATGGTTACACATTTGGTGCTCTTGCTAGCTGACTGCTGATAGAGTGAAAATAGCTCTGGATTTGGAAATAAGATGCTTGGGTCTAGTCTCATCTCTGACACAAACTGTGTGACTTTGGGCAAACTACTCTATCACCTGGGTCAGTTTCCTCATGTCTAAAATAAATGTATTATAAAGCTATATATAGCTAACATTTGTGGAACCATTACTATATGCCAAGAGGTGTTTCAAGAACTTTGCCTTAGATGTAAATGATCGCAAAGATTTTTGCAGCTTTTAGGTTTTCTGTCCTAACTACAGAGGCAACATGGTATAACAAATATTCCAAATTGTGTAGTCAGCAAGTCTGGACGCCCTCTTATCTGTGTAGAGTAGAGTCTTTTTCTAAGCAGAGACTATCAAGCAGAAAGGGGTACAATCTTAGTACTTCTATTCACTAGCTGATTTAACTTGAATAAGTTATTTACTTTCCTAGCCTTGATGTTAATATGTAAAACAGACATAAAAATGGTTATCTCTCTCAAACAGCTTTTAAGATGATTAAATTATAACAACATATATATTTTCTTATTGAATATATATATTACATCTAATTATTAGCTGTGTAACTATGGACAAGCCATCTTCTCAAGCTTTTTCTCATCTACAAATGGAAAATACGCGTACAGTTATTAAAAGAGATCATGTGAACATGCTCTTAGTTGTCGAGTTAGCTGTGCTTGAAAACATGCACATTCCCTAGCTCATACTTGGAATACCGTATACAACAATCTCATATCTAATACTTGGAAGAGCATGTGCAATCAACAACAAAAACCAAGACGTCTTTACTATGCATCTCTCCAGTTCCAAATGGTAGCAGGAGGACGCAGAGGCGGGCAGCCAAGAGGCGGGCAGGTCCACATGGGAGTTGTAGTTCCGAGTTAGGAGGCTACTTCATAGAACGGCTGCAAGTGAAACTTTATCTCCCAGGAGACATCTCGCCGAGCAAAATGGCATGCTGGGAGGTGAAGTACCAGCCCGCCGGGAAACCAGGGGCAGGACTCCAACTCCCAGAAGCCTCCTCTGCCCAGCCTCCGGCCGTAAAATGAAACCAGAGGTCCACACAGCTTAACAGGTGCAAGCGGAGACTGCGGTAGGTAGCCTGGGCCCAGCCCGGGTCAGGGCCTTCCTAAAACAACCACTGGGGATACTTTTTACTGGTCCCAGCACATTTCTGAGAGACCCAGAATAATAACAGCAGTAAATTTGCGAATGGCAAACTTCCACAAGCATGACCTCAATTTAGATTTTGCCTTCAGGCAGCATCCTTGGGTACTTGAGCAGGAAGCCTTAATTTTAAGCTCGTTTCTTTCCCAAATAAACGCTGTAAGTGGCTGTTCCAAGGTAACACAGCAGAGGCAGAATGTGAACCTACAGAGAATGCTGCAAATGCAGCTTAATTTCCACTAACGTGCCTCCTTTCCCCCTTGAATATACCTTTAAAATCTCCGCTTATGACACTAAAAATAAAAACAAACCCTAAAATAGGTGTGAGAAAGTCCAAAGAAGTACTGGAGAGTTCTCTCACCACAAACGAATTCGATGTTTGTTTGTTTTTGTCTCTTTTTAAAATACCCGGTGTAAAATTATCTCCCAAAATACTGCCTTCTCTGTGTCCTGCTTTGCGTCTGTCCTGAGCACTGAATTCTGCAATGAATGCAATTACAAATTGTTCAGCCCCTTTTGGGGAGCCCAGAGCTGCGTGTTTAACACAGAATTGCTACTTTTCTATGAAACTGGCAAAAACCATCCAAAACGACCAGTGCCAACGACACCACCACCGCCGAGAACTGGGGTATCCCTGGACCCGCTGGCGTGGCCTCGTGCCTCAGTTTTCCCACGGAGTGGAGGAGCAACGGGTTAACGCTAGGCCGGTGCTTGGGAATTGGGGCTCCTGAGTCCCAACCCCCAGAAGCTTGAGGGGGTGGTAGAAGCCTCCGGACAGAAGCCTGACGCCCTGCGAGCGACGCTGGCCCAGCTCCGGCCCCACCAGGCCGCCTGGGTAATGACCAGACGCGCGTGGAAACCCAGACCCGCGCCCCAGAAACACTGTTCCACCTGGGTTTGCCCCTCCTCCCCTACCTTCCAAGATGTTGGCAGCTGGGAATGAAAGGCAGAGGGAGGGAGCGCGGGGCAGGAATGCCGCGTGGGCGTGTGCCCACTGAGGTAGCCGCCTGAGGGACCCGGGAACAGAGGGCAAAAAGTCTTGTGCCGGGACAGAGCGGAGCTGGGACTGCAATTCCCAGAAAAACTCGCGGTAGGGGCGGGGCCCAAGATGGCCGCTCGTCTGGGGACAGGAGCAGAGACCAATGGTCGTAGAGTACGCGCCCACACCGGGCCAATCGGAACCCATCATGGCTGTAACCCAGATTCAGGGGCGGGAGAAATTGTCTCGCAGGGGAGAAGTTGAAGTGAGCATCCCCTTGGAAGGGGATTTGTTTTTGTTTTTGTTTTTTGCATAAACTGCACAATCCTTAACTTTTTCCAAATGGAAGAAGAAATACGATTCTTTTCACGTAAAATGAAAGGCTGTGCTGCACTTTTGCTTCCTTCCTCACAAAACGCGCTTAATTTACCCCTTCTCGACTCCCTACTGGCTGGATTTATTTTCCCCACTCTGAATCTTTCTTGATTTCTTAAGCCTTCATAGTTTTTGTTGTTGTTGTGTTGTTTAATACTTCTCCCAGAACACGGACACGGACACGAGGTCCCTGACTTGATCCATTTACGACTACTCTCAGCCCTTCCTGGCATGCCAACAAAATTGCACCACAACCTCCTCTTCCTCTTTCCTTCCTCCTTAAGGCTTGTCATTACCAAGCATTGTATAAAATTTACTTATCTTTTTTTAGTCATCTTACCCACTAGAATGCAAGATTCATGTGGATGTGGATTTTTGTTTTGGTCACCATAGTATTTCTAGCACTTGGAAAAGTGCCCAGCACGTAGTAACTACTGTATTTTGAATAATTGAATGAAATGTAGAGTAACCTTCCTTCAGCATTCTCCCTTCCTCTGGTACAGATCAATTAAACCCACCTCAGACCACCATGGGTCCCTTGTGCTTTCTCCCTTTTTTTTTTTAATTCAAAAGCATTCTCTCAATATTTTCTGTGCCAAATGCCATGTGGGTGCTAAAGAAATCATTGACTCAGATCCAGTTTCTAACCTCAAGATGCTCTGGGTCTAGTGGAGTATGAAAAGTAAACTTAATTTTGCAATGAATGCAATTACAAATTGCAGAGCACCTAAATAAATTTCACAAGGTCATGCAGCTCCTAAGCAGGAATTAGAATCTTGGCCTGAGACTCTTGCCACTACACTATGCTGCTGCTTTTACACACCTCCCTTCAAGATGTCCCTTTCCCTTTTCTTCCCTTCCAATCTTAGGTCTGACGGGGAGAGAGATTTGCCAGTCATCTTTTACATTTCAAAAGGAAGAAACACAGAGCAATTACACTTGGACAAACACTCTATGTCCTCATTTTCCCTAGCACCATTTCTTTTTTTTTGTCTCTCACTTTTTTCTTTTGTCTGATTCATTGCATGCAGGTGATTACACCAAGTCTTAGATCTCTCATCATTTCTGATGTTTGAACCCCATGGAGAGTATCAAGGTGTCCTACAAAGTGTCCTGGTGTGAAATACTGATATCCTTGGAAGTTTGACTCAGAGAATGTCACACTGGATTATAGGTCATCATATAGACATCATGGCCACATAAAATATTAGAGAATTGTGAATTTAAAAGGTGAAATTGGAAACAATTACAGTTAAAACAGCAGGAATGTGATCAATATATATACAGACTAATTTTGTGCATAGGGATTAAAACCCCTGTTCAGGCTTCCTAGGCTAATCTTCTGTCAATTTGGGGTTGTTTCTTATAGCTTTTATGAGCACAGACTTAGCTCAGCAGTCCCAGCTTTTCTCAAGCTGATCGGCATGAGAGATTTTAACACATGTGTCAGCAGCCAGATTAAACGTGGAAGAAAGTCACAACCATATGAAACCAGAAAACTCAATAACTAGACTCTCCTCCTGAGAAAGTATCAGCCTATAATCATTACATCTTCTACTTGGCAGTCAAAAGGCAAATGTCATGAGCATACTCAGGATCTAAACAGTGGTATCCAATGATTATTACACAGTTGTCAGATAGCCTAATGTGAGCTTAGAGGTATTATTTCAGCTGTAGATAATGCTGACTGCTGGGCTGAAGGTCAGCATTGACCTTGAGTTACAGATACAGTCACAAAGAGCATTAAGACATGGCACTTGCCTTGGACCCAGGAACTCCAAATGCCAAGACAGTCAGTAGGAGGTTACTATCTGATATGTTACTTGACTGAATTAATAATCACCTTAGTTTGGGTTCTCCCAGAAGCAGATCTGGAGACATGTATTCAAGGGCAAGTAGTTTATTTAGGAGGTAATTGCAGGAAACACCAGTAAGAAAGTAGGAAAGTGAAATAGGGAAGGGAAGAGAAGACAGACCAAAAAAAGATGCCCTATCTAGCATATTACTACTAGGGACAACTATAGCTTATGCCTTCTAGAAATCTCTGGGAAACAATGTGGAACACATGCCTTAGACTGAGTTATTTCACCAAAGGGACAAGAAAATTGTGTTTTTTTAAATACCAACTCCCATCAGTCAATGATTGGGGGCTGCTTTCAGGGGCTATTAAGTCCCTGATTTGTCTGCCATGGACAGAGTTGCCTCAATGGCCAGAGATATAGAACTGCCATTAAGAGTTGGGTTGGTATGTACTGAAATAGTAAGTGAATAGAGCACACTGGCAGAGCACCAATAGTACTACAGGTGGCTTTGGTCATGTCACTGAGACAAGCAGAATGAGACTAACTTAAAAATTAAGTAGATAAATACAAAAAAGAATTCCAAGCAACTGTATCACTCATCATATGAAAAATTAAGAAAGAGTGTACTTTCCAAATCTTCACCAAGACATACAAACAAAACAATAACAAAAGTCTCATTTACACTGGGGAATAAGAATTTACTGGGGACATGAGGAGGAAGCTTTCGGGAATTCAGGTGACGTAGGCAAGGAGGAAGAAGATCAAGAAAAGGGGAGAAGGAAATTTAAAGATACATGCTGAAGACTCTGTCTTTCATTTTATACCTTGAAGAAACACAAGCAAGGGACTTGGGTTTTCGGAAAAGTAGTATAACAATCTAGGTGACCTAGAAAACAATTCAGTGAAAGACTTATGTGAGTTTTGCCATTATAGCATTTCTTCATAGCAAATAGCTTTACTTGAAGTTACAGCATCATTTATTTGTCTTTGTGTTTATCATCTATGTCCTCCAGACAAAAGGTAAGCTCCATGAAGGCAAGAACTTTGTTCTTGCCTTATTCAGCAGTAGGTGCTCAATAAATATGATCAATGAATAGCTGTGTTATGGCCACAAATAACAAACAGGATAAGCGCTAACACAGACTGAAATGTGTAGCACTTGTAAGTCATGCAGTAAAGAGGCACAAGTAACCACCCAATAACCTATTATCACAAAGCTTGGGACCATCCTTGTGTATGGAAAGCCTGATGGTCACATACTATTCTTTTACTTTAGTCAAACACTCCTTTCAGCATCCTCGTCAAGCACATAGGAGCTGCAAGGAAATCTTTACCATAAAACAGAATTTCAAAACAAAAAAGACCTTAAAGCTCAAAGAGTTCAACCCTCTGCATAATTCTTCTCAACCATATGTTAAAGGTCATAATTCGGACTTTCAGACAATAATCTTAGGGGGATTTGTTTATAAACATCACATCTAACATGAAAATATTACATTAAAAAAAGGAATGCTGGGCACAGTTGGTCATGCCTGTAATCCCAGCACTTTGGGAGGCGGAGGCAGGAGGATGGCCTAAACCCAGAGTTTTGAGACCAGCCTGCGCAACTTGGTAAAACCTCGTCTCTACAATAAAATTTTTTTTTAAATAGTCGGGCATGATGGTGCATGCCTGTGGTTCCAGCTATTTGGAAGACTGAGGCAGAAGGATCTCCTGAGCCCAACAGGTCGAGGCTATGATGACTGTGAGTGTGCACTGCACTCCAGTCTAGGTGACAGAGTGAGACTCTGACTCAAAAAAAAAAAAAAAAAGGCTTGAAAAAATCAGCTGTCCTCAAATGCTCTAATCTCTACAAATTATTTAACCCATGATCACCAAGAATTTTGGCTGCCATTGGAGAATTCTGGTTGCTAGTAAGAGCCATCTTACAACATTCTAAAAATTTTCACCTCTTTTATTTTTATCATTTTACTTATCCCTTTGTTGTTCCATGTTAAATGTATTCCTTGGGTAGATCTGTTCATCAGATATTTAGAGATCGGTCTATTCCCTATAGTTAGTGAACATATGCATGCTGTCTCCTTTTAACTATGCCTCATAAATAATCACACTTAATCCTTCTTAGTGCCATCTTTTGCAATCATCTTCCAGTTACCTAGAACATAAGGTGCATAAAACTAAGCTCAGTGTCCAAGCTGTGATCTCACTAGGATGGCTCAGAGATAAGCTATGATTTTTCATCACTGTCTTTTAAGAATTTATGCCTCTAAACACGTTGCCCTGGTTTCACTGCAGCTTTGTGGCATTTTATCATTCTAAAAGATAAAACCCATTAAAAGCATCTTCTAAAAAATTTTAAAATGTATTTCTGTGGTAGAGGATTTAGTGCAGAATGGTATGCAATTTCAGTCCGGTTCAGTTTTTATATACTGAGGGTTACCCTGTGCAAGAGTGTGCTAGAGGCTGGGATTCACCAATGAATAACATGCAGTACCTGGAATGTACTGTCGTGAATATTATAAGCATGTAAACAGGTAAACAAATCAATGTGATGCCCCATATGAGTCGATGCCAGAATTGGTGGATTCTGCCACCTATAATAGAAGAGGAAGGGGCTCCAGGGAGAGACAACAGTACATGGCAAGCACCAGAGGTCAGAGAGGGGAAAGTCATCAATCTACAACCTAGACTGGAAATAGGGCAGTGACAAAAAAGGACAGAAGAGTCTCAAGAGTCACTCCATGAGGGCTTTCACAGGCATACACCCTAGTTTGCCATAAAAGCAATTAGGAGCCTTGTAATTATCAAATAAGTTGCTTAATTTAGAGGCAAAGGGAAAAAAATCATTCAACAAATATTGATTGAGCACCTACTATAGACCAGACATTGTTCTAGGTGCCAGGGATGCAGTAGTGAATAAACCTTTGGGGGGAGGGGGGAAAAAGTCTGGGCACGGTGGCTCCGCCTATAATCCCAGCACTTTGGGAGGCCGAGGTGAGAGGATTGCCTGAGCCCCAGGCTTCGAGACCTCATCTCTACAATAAATCAAAGAATTAGCTGGGCACAGTGGCACGTGCCTGTAGTTCCAGCTACTCAGAAGACTGAGGCAGAAGGATCGCCTGAGCCCAGCAGGTCGAGGCTGCGGTGGCCGGGAGTATGCCACTGCCCTCCAGCCTGGGTGACAGAGTGAGACTCCAACTCAAAAAAAAAAAAAGAAAAAAGAAAAAAGAAATTTCCTACCCTCATGGGACTTCTAGTAGACAAACCATACATGAATATACAAACATATCATAGAGTGAGGGGCTAGGAGGTGATGAGTGTTCTTCCTTTAGATAGGGTGATCAAGAAAGACATACTTGAAGAAGTGTCATTTGGACAAGGATCTCAATGAAGTGGGGGAGGGGGTAGCCATGAAGAAATCTATGGAAGAAAGTTGCAAGACAGAGGGAACAGTTAAGTGCAAAGCTTACTTGATTGGCATGATACTATGTTGGCGTGGTGAAAGAATAGCCAGGAGGCCCATGTAGCTAAAGAAGAGTGAATGAAGAAAATAATGGGAGCTGAGGTCAAAGGTAACCAGAGGCCAGATCATGCAAGGCTTTGTAAGCTATGGTAAGGTCTTAAGGGAAAATGTTAAACTATTCCATAAACGTAGTTGCCAGATAGTATATATAGTATGATTCATTTGTGTAAACATAAAGAGAGTATGTGTTACACTCACACATAATTATTGAGGTCCATCATAACTCATCCAAAAACTTCTGGGACAGATTTGTTTTGGAAATTAATAATTGTTTTATTTTTAGAAAGGTATATATACCTATAGCATCTAGTATATAACATGCCTAGAGTAGTCTTAGGATAATACCCTGTCATCAAATACATTAATATGAGTGCAACAAAACATACATGGGATAAACAAACATTATGCATAGCCTCACATCAGGCCAACGTTTTGGTTTTCAGAGTTTTCTGGATTTCAAAATTGCAGATAAGGGATTGTGGACTTATACTTACACTTGTGTAAAAAACTTCCAGGAGTATCCCAAGTGATTGTGAACAATGGTTGATGGAATGAGATGGCATTGGTGACAGGTGCATCATTCATTCTACTTTGTAACATTCTGAACATTTTTTGTTTACCATGTGTTATTTATGTCACTGAAATAACACAAGTTAACTTTTAATTTTTAAAGAACACAAGTTAAATTTTTAAAATGTGGATATCAGTGTTTTTATTCATGTAGTCTTTGGGTATTCAACAATATGAATGGTATTAAGGGAAACTATTTTAAACAAAAAAGTAATAGAAAAGATTTTAAATGTGCATTACTTCTATACTTGAGTGTTTTGGTCAGAAATTCCACTTTTACTGTGTCCTCTGTATGCTTTCAGGTTTTAATCTTTTAAATAGGTCTGTGGACTAGAGAGTGTCATAGTAGAAAAATGATTTTGTAAGGAGTAAGAAATTTGTTTCTAAATTCAAAATAAAATGTATTTTTAAATTTTATGATAAATCATACTTCCTAGTGTTCTAAGAAGTTTCTTCTGTTTCCTTATAGAACATGATCCATTCTCAGGACTTGTGGTATTCTGTTTTATTTTTAAGGCAAATCTGTGCATTTTTTTTTCTGTTTTGATAACAGGATGTCATGCTTGTGATAAATACTTGCCTGAAAGATGTTTATAATGTACAAGCCCCTAAAATATTTAGACATTTTTAAATTGCAATTTGCAGCCTCCCTATTTCCTACCACTATCCCTCAACAAAAATTCAGAGAAATGTATTTAACAGACACCTCGCTTCATGGTGAATGTTATTGGTTGTGTGGCTGAAAACTGTAATTAGCCATGCCTCACTGATTCATACATGAATCGTTTGGAGGTTTATTATTTCACTGGAATGTTAATGAACACGAATACAAAATACTCCGAGAGATTTTCTTTTTATCTTGGTAAAGTACATATGGTAAGGGGGAAAAAACCCTTTAAAATAATTAGTGAAAAAATACTTTGTGTATATAACTAGACCCTTGATTTTTTTGAATAATAAATAAGATTGTATAATTTATTGGAGCCTCTTCTCTATGAAGCACACAGTGATCTTACAAACATTAATTAATAAAGCTTCAGGATCCCTACCAGGTAAATGTTAATAAAACCCAGGAGTCCTAACTTTTTTGACCTTTGTTCCAGTTTCCAGGTAAGAAACTAGCTGACTAAGATGCTTCCACAGCTCTGAAAACAAAATGGGCATGAAACCAACATTCAGAGTTCAGATGTCATTTATGAGTAACATTCTCTTATGAACCTAGTTGAAAATAAAAGTAATTTAGGGAAAATGATATTTCAGCACTGCCTTAATCTAGCAGGGACTTTCTTCATGAGAAAATTAAACCAAACACAAACTGGAAGTATGACTTAACTGGGCCTGTCTCTGCATTTAGGGTCACCAAAGCATACTGTAAATGGAAATCAGATTGCTTTAAAATCCAAGAACAAACTCTACTTTTGACCTTTAGAAATCTCATGATGTATATGCCCACAAAATAAACAAAATAATTTCAAAGTAAATTCGTTGAGTGCACCTGACCTTTGAAACAGAACAGATGATGTTAATCAGATTTGTACAATGTTAATCTAGCCCAGCCTCCATCTCTCCATGTATTTTTAAAATAACATAAAGAAGAGTCTCGCAACAGGGAATCTTCAAATTAGAATAGATTTAGAAATGGAACAATGTATGACCTAGCTTCAAACAATAAAGTATGACTCAAACATGTAAGCAAGTGAACATTATCACTATAAACCAATACACCATGCTCCTCTGAAAAATGAATTTTTAAAAATAGTAACCTTAAGCACATTGTAGGCAGCTTCTCAATAAAATATAGGTCGAGTTCTGATACTGTGAAAGGTACCATTAGAGCAACTTTGAGTTGAAAATGGTCTACATATTATAAAAAGGTGTTCCATATAACTATTGTTTCTGTTTTTGTCTAGCCACATCGTTTCTACATCTTGGACTTTGAATGGTTCAGCCGTGGTCTTTCCAAAACAGCCTGTTAAGTAACATGGTAGACATATGCTTGTCTTTCCAGGGCCACTTCCTTTGGATAGCCAGCCCTGACCCCATTCCATAGTAATCCTTTTCAACCCTAGTGGCTCTGACCACTTAAAGTGAGGTAGCCTGGGGATGGGGAATGATGGTGGAGCAGGGGTAGTCACAGAAAACAAGTTTGACCAAAGCACTCTATGCTGCTTGGCCACAATGATTGGTTGAGGGATGGGCACATGATCCAAACTGAGCCAGCTGATGTTTTGTCAGAGAAATAAAAAAAAAAAGACGGTCCCTCTTTCTCTGTGATCACGAACTGTAAAGATGATATAAGCGAGGGGCTGCTGGCTATTTTGCCCACCCAGGAATTAAGTCAACAGGGCAAGCAGAGAGGAGAGATGAAGAGAGGAACAGGGCCCAGCTGGCATTACACTCCAGAATCCAATTTTGCCTGAAGCCATCCCTTGCATTTGCCAGTTACATAAGCCTTTTCTCGTTTACATTAGTTTGCATTAGGTTTTTGTTACTAGAAGTCAAAGGAGTCTTGACTAATCCACAAAGCTCAGTTGAGAGGACAGTGAAATGAAAGGGGTAATACTCCCCCATTCTTCTGTAATTTGGATATTCTTCATTCCTAGAACCAGACCAGCCTCTGTTCTACCAGCAGCAAAACTGTGCATGTGACACACACTGTAGTCATCTAAGGAAGTGGAGATGTTTAACCTAAAACAGAAGACAAGATGTGCTTGCTGGTCTCAAACGTGGGATAGTATACTTTGTGTCAAGGGAATTTGACTCATTCTTTGGAGTGAAAAGTCAGACAAACAAGTCTTTATTACTGAGGGAAATTTCTTGTACAACATAAGGGATAACTTTTCTAACAATTAAAGCCATCTTAGCTGACAAAATGTGACCCTCTATTACTTCCTGTGCTGTGTGAGGTGTTGGACAGAATGATATCTATCATCCCTTCCAACTCTATGATTGCTTGATCCCATCATTTTGGTCATGGTGACCACAACTGTACAGTCATGCATCACCTAATAATGGGGATATATTCTAAGAAATGCATCATTAGGCAATTCCATCACTGTACAAACACTTACAGAAACCTAGATGGTATAGCCTATTATAAATCTAGGCTATATGGTAATAACCTATTGCTCCTAACCTACAAACCCATACAGCATGTTGGTATATTGAACACTGTAGTCAATTGTAACACAATAGTAATTATTTGTGTATCTGCACATACCTAAATATAGAAAAGATATGGTAAAAATATGGTATTATAATCTTGCCAGACCACTGTTAGATCTGTGGTCTGTTGTTGACCAAAATGTCATTATGCAGCACAGGACTGTAATTTATTTTAAAGTCACCTCAACCTTTCAGCAAATCAAAAATCAATAAAAATCAGTTATACAAAAGGAGACAGAGGAAGGAAAGTGTCAGAAGATATTTCCTAGAAAGGGTGATAACTTGCACAGTTTTAAATATATACAAGAAGGACTTGGTTCATATGGCACATACCAGGTTGAATGGTGCTGTATTCAGTATTGATTCTTTTTTTTTTTAATTGTAAAAGATGTGGGGTACAAGTCAGGACTAGGTCCATAAGTAGTTTATGTTTAGGTGGTTTGGGGCCCTAGCTGGCCCTCACTTCCCCTGGTTTAGGGTTAGGTACCCTTGGTGATATTACATGCTACCCCTCTCTCTCCTTCCTCTGTGAGTATCTCACTACTGCCGATAACTCTCTCATAGTATCATCATAAATGTTCAGGACCCACTTATCGGTAAGAACATGTGGTTTTCAGTTCTCTGTTTCTGTGATAGATCATTGAGTATGATGGCCTCTAAATCTATCCAAGTTGCTGCAAAGCCATAATTTTGTGCTTCTTTATGGCTGCATAGTACTTCATCGTGTGTATGTACCACATTTTCTTTATCTAGTCCACTTTTGATGGACAGCAGGGTTGATTCCGTGTTTTTGCTATTGTGACTAGCAGCACTGATTCTTTAAGAAGTTATTTATTCCTATAATAATTTATTTAAAAATATGTAAAAACATATATAATAACACTATATTAAAGTGTATTCTAAGTTTAAAATATCCTACATCTTGAGTATTCAGTAGGCATATAGCTAATTAGCATTAACACATTAGTGTATACTAGATGTTCTTGGTCAATGAATGAGCGTTCCCATTATTGCACTCTACCATTCAGCCATGATTTGAAAGTATTCTACATCATGTTCTTGCTTATTTTCTGCCATTATTTTGTGTACTGGTAATTTATTTTGTGTCCTCCAAAGCACTTGTAATATGAAGTGCTTAACAAAAGTAATGAAAGTGATACTTGCATATTAGATCTGTCCACAAAATAGTGACAGCACTATGCTAGACATTTTAATTAAATAGATAAAATAAGTAATTGTTATTTAAAATTATTTCTAAAATATAAAGTGACAAGGAAAACTGCCCAAGGATTAGTGTTAAATGTAAACACAGAACAAAAAATTAAATATATGGTAAGAGCCCATTTTTCAGAAAGGTATATTCATTTAAAAACTGGGAAAGAGAAGAAAATGTAAACACTGCATATCTCTGCATGGTAGAATTGTGAGTAACTTTTATTTTCACTTTTTAAATCTTTTTGTATTTTTCAAACTCCCTATCATGAACATATACTGCTTTTGCAAATGAGTGTTACATGTTGAACCATTTGAAATTGCCTACTATGGACTGAATTGTGTTTCCCCCAAAATTTCCACTAACCTCCAATGGGATAGTATTTGGAGATGGGATCTTTGGGAAAGAGTTAGATTTAGATAAGGTAATGAGAATGGAGCCCTTATGATGGGATTAGTGTTCTTATAAAAACACACAAGATAGTAGCCATCTACAAACCAGGAAGAGACTCTCACCAGAACCTTGCTTGCCATGATCATAGACTTCTAACTTCCAGAACTTTGAGAAAATAAATCTGTTTAAACTAATCTATGATACTTTGTTATGACTAATATACTGCCAAAATTGACTGCCAAAATGACAATTCCATATTATTCAACCTACATGAAAGAGAAATAAAATAAAATGAGAGACAGTCATTGATAATGCCCTTGCAATGGATGCTAAGGGCCAGAACAAAAACTAGAAGAAGAAGAAAGATGCAAATGGTATTAAGATGGTAGAGCTTATAAATTGGTGATTAACAAGATAGTATTGATGAATAAGGGACAGCACATAGAAAATGACTCCAGAGTTTTTACAATAAGAAATTAGGTGATGGACCTATTCAAGACAAGAAGCATTCAGGGATGTTTGGTAGTTAGCCTCTAAGGTGTCCCAAATAATCCCCAAATCCTGGTATTCACATCCTTGGTATATCCTTTCCTCATGTACAGGTTTGTTGGTATTCTACTTGATTTATAATACTGCGGAAGAGGAGTTACACTGCTATAGAGATGAGCACTCATTCTGGGAAAAGCCAGCTGCCATGTTGTTAAATACTTGCAGCCTATAGACAGGCTTACATGTTGTGGAACTGAGGTGTCCAGTCAACAGCTGACAAGCAACAGGTCTGACAACAATCTCATGAGAGAGACTGGGAGTAGATCCTCCAGCCCCAGCCAAGGCTTTCGGATGCTGACACCTAGATTGCAATCTCATAAGAGACGCTGAGCCTAAGTTGTGCCCAGATTACTGTCCAACAACAACTGTGAGATAATAATTATTTGTGTTAAGCTGCAATTTTGGGGGATAATTTGTTACCCAGCGTTAGATAAGTTCAGTCATCCTTCCGTGTCTGTGGGAGAATGATTCCAGGACTCCCTGTAGATACAAAAACCCATGGATGCTCAAGTCTCATAAAATGGCATAGTATTTGCATATAACCTATAACCTACACACATCCTCCTACTTACTTTAAGTTGTCTCTAGATTACTTTCAATACCTAATACAATGCCTATATATCACTTCATTCTAGTGAACTCAACATAGTACTTGGTGCACAGCAAATTCATGTTTTACTTTTTGGAACTTTGTGGAATATTTGCTTCCAAATATTTTTTATCTGCTTTTAGTTGAAGGTATAGATACTGAACCCATAGATGTGTAAGGCCAACTGTAATACAATTAGTTTTGATTAATTTGCTAATCTAAAGAGCTGAGTATTCCTTGAGGGCAGGAATCATGTCCTAATATTTAAGGCCTCTTGCCGAGTGTGGCACCTGGTCTATATGTTCAATAAATATGTATTGCAAGCAGGAAAGGTAGAAAGATTAAAAAACTGGCAAAATAGTCTGGACACTTCCCGGTGGAAGACCCACTAATGGGTTGCGAGATATAACTGTTCAGGATAAAGATTTGTTTGAAAATAATTTTGGAGAATGACTTTTGTGTTTGATACCATTTTGGGGACTTGTATTGCTTGTAAGTGCACTTTAATAATCTTATGAGATCTAGAAGCCCGTAAGTCCCCAAATACTCCAAATTGTAGAGTTCTAAACCTATAACTTACTTTCTTTTATAGAACAAACTTTAGCAAAGTATAGACTTGAAACTTTTTGGATACAGAAAGGTTTAGCAAGATATTTTTCTCCAAAATCATTTCAGTACTGTAGGTAACTTGTAGCTAGCAATTTTGTACCAGTTTTCCTTTTTTGACTATTGTTGACCTTAATTTAAGCCCAGAGTTGGTGAAATTCAAATTTTTATAGGGCATTTTACCAATTACATGATGCAATCATCAATCCAAGAAAATTCTATCTTCTGAGCTTCATCCATAACTGTTCTTTATTGTTCTGTAAACAACTGATTGATCTCATTAATGCTTGGACATAGGTTAGAACCTAAAAGAAGCTGAACATGTACCAACAATGATGCCTGGTCTCTATATGGTTTGTTGCTGAAATAATCCCATAAATGCACCACACATACATGCACACATCTACACCCCAGATTTTGCAAAATCAACCCAACTCTTTTCATCACAAGAGACTCAAAAAATAGAGGGAATTCATGAGTCTCTGGAAATACACTATATGCTTGGTGAGAATGAAATCAGAAAAATCTGGTGCGCTCTTCAGAGCTTTTATTAAAAAGTAATAAAGGAAAATCTTGCATTCTAGCTAAATGTAAACAAAGTTCACATGAAACATTTATGTCTCTGGATAGAACCACAAATGCTGGAAAAGAAGAGACAGGAAGGCTATGGAGTTAATCCATTGCTCATCTACGAAGGGATTGGACCTTGTAATTCTTTCTTGTTTACTATAGAACCTAACTTCTTTTGACATCCCCTCAGCCACCCAACTTTCATAGCTCTTGCTTCAGAGACTCCTAATTATGTATAGTAAATAAGAGTTTCCCTCCTAGAAGGTGACTGACTGGTTTTTCCTTATTTTGTATCACTTCACAATTCACTTTGATTGGCCTTGTACTGTTTTCATATAATCTGCAGTTTACAAACATTGGAAGATAGTCTTGCTGTGTAGATTTACTTTAACTAAATCATATTCAAATAGTTTTACCTCCTTTAAAAAAGAAACTGCAAGAACATCCTTGACCTTATATCTTAACTGTAATTAAGATATCATCTCTAATATTTTACTGTAGAAAATACAGTAAATAAAATATGAATTGGTGCAACAAATTCATTCATATAGAAAAGCAAATAATAGGGTATTCATTCTTCTATTTCAGTCAAATTGGACTCCTTGCTGTGTGACCTTTAGAAAAACATTTAACTTTTCTGTGCCTTGGTTTTCTAATCTGTAATAAGATAATAGTTCTTACCCTTAGGATTAACTGAGATCAATTTAGGATTAACTGAAATTATGTGACTCTCTCATGAAAACATAGGTAGCATTATTTGTAATATTTCCCAGGCATGAATAGAATCCTTTGGATTTCCTTTTTCAAAAAGATTGGTATATTTCTTATTTCACTTGTGCCCCATCACTGAAAACAAGCATTATAAAGTTTTGTTGAAATGTTTTTAGATTTTGAATTATAATCAGCTACTAAGCTGCAGTATCCTTAGATGCAGCAAGCAACACCAAGAGAGGTAGTATGCAGGCATACAAGTAGGTGATAATATACTTAGATATCTACATTTGCATATATGAAAAACACCAAGAATGGTATGTGATAAAGAAAGGCAGAGATATTTATGCTGAGGCAGATTACTTGTATATCTATACGTATTTTTGTTATGGTTTGAAGAAAATATGGTTATTCATATATATAAAATCATGATTAAGAAAAAAAAAATGATGCACTGTAGCACTTATGAGCTGTTCTTCAGTGCCAAAATAGCCACTGTTGACAATTTATTCCTCTGCCCCTTTTTTTTTTTCTTGAGTCAGAGTCTCACTCTTTTGCCCATACTGGAGTATGGGCTCAGGTGATCCTTCTGCTTCACCCTTCCAAGAGCTGGAGCTATAGGCATATGCCACCATACCTGGCTGATTTTTAATTTATTGTAGAGATGAGGTCTCACCAAGTTGCCCTGGGTGGTCTCGAACCCGTGGGTTTAGGCAATCCTCTCGCCTCCATCTCCCAAAGTGCTAGAATTATAGGCGTGAGCCACCACGTCTGGCTCTGCCTCTTTACTTTATAGGCTTACTTCCCACTTCCCTAAAAGAAAACTTGAGCTGAATTCATGGGAGGTAGAAAAGTGAACTGGAAGAGCTCACCCTCTGAAGTCCCTTCGATTTGCCTTTAAATCCAAACACTGCCACCTCCTAGCTGTGAAACTACAGCTAAATTACTTTAGATCGAGCTCAGTTTACCCTTTGGCAAAAGGAGAATCTTGAGAGTACTTGTTGTAATGAAAACTGAACAAGGTAATGTATGTAAAAAGCAGTACCTAATACATAGTGGGCACTTAAAATGTTATTGAAGGTTCTTATAAGAGACAAGATATAGGCTCCAGCTGCTGCAGTGAATAGCAAGGAACCAAATATAACAAAGGCTTAAACAAAACAGAATTGTCTTTCTGCTCACTCAGAACCGATATGGCAACTCTATGGTATCAGGGACTTGAGCTCCTTTAATCTCATTATGTTGCCATTAATCTACTGGTAGCTTTCACCTCCGAGTCCAAGATGGCTGCTCTATCTTATCCATACTTCAGCAACAGGGAGGTAGAAGGAAGGCAGGTAGTTATTTGTTTATATATATATATATTTGGATATCTATTTCTGAGTAATAAATCATGATTTCTGTGGTGGCAATTTGGAAAGGACATTACCAGGATGGCTTGTCTCTGTTCTGCAACGTCATGGGCCTCATCTGGGAGATCTGAAGATTGAGAATGAATCAGTGGCTAAGGGCTATCACCATCTTTAAGGCTTCCTTAACTCACAAGTTTAGTAGTTGATGCTGGTTACCAACTTGGACCTCAGCTGGGATTGTTAGCCACAACACCTACACATGGCCTCTCTGTGTGACTGCTTGGGCTTCCTAACTGAATGAGAGAGCCATCCAAAGGGAACCAGGTGGAAGCTTCATCACTTTTTTTATGATATAGCCTTAGAAGTCAAACATCCCTTTTGCTGCTCACAAACCTGTCCAAATTCAGGAGAAGGGTCATAAGCCCCACCTCTCAATGAATGGAGTGTCAAAGTCACAGGGTAAAAAGAGTGTGTGGGATGAAAGATTGTAGGAGTCATTTCTGGAAAATATAATCTGAGACAAGTTGTCCTGTGATTGTGAAAGCATGGAAAGTCAAATGGAGATACTTTAGTCAGAGTGGCAGCCATTTTAACATTGCTTAGTTTTGTCATGCCTTTTCAGCAGCTTACTTCAACCCACTTTACAATCATTAAACAAGAAACAAAACCAGTTTTCTAGAGGTAGTTACTGATCAATGTCTTGCAACACCCTCCCCACCCAAGCATGCTTTGTACTAATTATCCTTTTATCCAAAGTGTTTGTCTTCCTGCCATAAAGGACCAAGCTGACCTAATCTACTGTGATCAGTTCTTCATGACCCACATGACACAGACCACCACCCCATCACCATAGCAATCTGCTCCCACTAAAGGGAAGATTTAAGCTTTCAACTTCAAACATTCACTGCCAAATATTCCCCAAGCATCTGGCCCCATCTCCAATCTTGGAGAGGTGGAATCCACCCTTTTTCTCTGATCTACTTTCTAAATAAACTTTTGCTAACCTACTCTTTGTGCAATTCTTTGCATCACTCCCATGGCCCCGACTAATCAATCTAACAGATTAATATAGCAACTTTATGGTAGTCATTGTTTGTTCATTCATATTTCCAACAGATATTTTTTGAGTGTTATGATATGCCAGAAACCATTCTAGGTTCTAGGGATACAGTGGTGAATAAAACCAAGTACCTGTTCTGATCATAATTGTATTCTAATGGGGGAGACAAACAATAAACAAATGTTTAATATACCATTGGTAGTGATTAATGCTGTGAAAAAATTGAAACAGAGTAAGGGTACAAAAAAAGGACGAAGAGATCTCAGTGGTTAGATGAACCAGAGCTGAGAGAAGAGCATGCTAGCCAGAGGGAATTGCCCAAGTAAAGATCTGAGGTAGAATACACTTGACTTGATCACAGTACGGCAATAAGCACATGTGACTGAAGTATAAAGGTTTTGTAACCAGGACTCAGATCCTACCAATAGAACTTTAGACCAAGATTGCAAATCTAGATTTTTTTTTTCAAGGTTATCTTAAAGCAGTGAGAATGATGGCACATGTGTGTGTGTGTGCGTGTGTGTGTGTATGTGTGTGTGTGTGTGAGCACACGCGTATAGGTCATTCTGGCCACTATGTGGAAAATAGATTGTGTAAGAGGGTAAGAGCAAAAGTAGAGGGTCTTCCAGTAGTCCAGGCAAACGGTGATAGTAGCTTGAATAGGAGGGTAGCCCTAGAGATGGGGAGAAGTAGATT
>CAUYQG010213782.1:0-18454 GCA_963574415.1 Tarsius wallacei | reverse complement strand
CCAGCTGATTTTTTGATTTATTGTAGAGATGAGGTCTCGCTTGCCCAGGCGGGTCTCGAACCCGCGGGCTCAGGCAATCCACTCACCTCAGCCTCCCAAAGGCGCGGGATTACAGGCTGAGCCACCGAGCCCGGCTACTTTGTATATTCTTTACCCTTGTAAAGTTAAGGTTAATAGAGGAGAAAATGTTGAAAGGATGATATTTTATCTAAATGATATTTAAGTCTTTATCTTATTTCCCTTTCTGGTGTAGCTTATATATGATATTTTATCAGATATAAGATTTCCCTCTTCCCCTCCAATTTACTGTCTCTGAAATATCTTGTGGTCTCTGGGTACAGGCAGGATTTTTAATTTTTAGTGTTAAATAAAATGTTGGTTGTGTTATGCAACATTGGTGACCTGGAAAAGCAGAATATAGTTTTTGTGTGTTACTGAGATTTTGAAGCATCTATTTCAGTGTATAAAGTTTTAAACTTCCTAAAATTAATTTCATGGAGGCAAAACATATGCTTAGAGACTTCTGAATCTGTCCTAGAATTCAGGTGCTGGTAACTCTTATCTAGGCATAAACAGAAAACCTTAATCTTTAAAAAAAAACTTTTGACTTTTTGTGTTTGTTTTTTTACAAAAAAATGCTATATTCTATCATTAGAATAAAACCACCAGCCTTAAACTTGTCTTTTCCTTTAAGATTTGATGATGCCTTGAGAAATGCCTTTCTAGTATCTCAATGTCCATTTCCCAATCACTTTTGTGGTAGTTAATATTATTTAAAAACATTCTTTTATTGCTGTCTTACTGAGTCCACCGTCTATCTCTTACCAGGTTTCTGTTCATTTTTAGATGTTAAAATGACAACTTTTAGTATGAGATGGGTTTTTGTTATGAAGAATAGTCCACAGAATAGCCACATTTTTGGACTTAGTTAAAAGAACTATTTGATAAGAGGGGAAACTCATTTTGTGATACTAATTTAATGTCTGCTGTTGGGTAATTCTTAGAATTGTTCTTCTAATTGTCAAAGTTTTTTCTTTTTAAAATAGCCTAGAAAGCTTATGAATGCAGTGTTTCAGTTGTAGTTGTGATTTCTCTCTTTCATACTGGCAGACCAGAGAACTATCTTTGTGATTTTTTCTCTAGGCATTTGTGTTTCTGTTGCTAGTGAAAAGAAGAGATAAAGACCATTTTAATTTTTTTATAATATGATTTTAATTTCTTTCATTTATGCCTTCCTTTAACCCCTTCCCACCCAGCAGTCAGAATTCCAAGTGGCAGTTGAGAGATGAACGGTTTAGTTATGTAAAAATTTTAGTCCTTTTACCACATGGATTTTTATCCTGGAGGAAAAATGTATTAAAGCAGAAGCCAAAAATGGTGCCAAATTGTTGTTTCTTTAGGTGTAGGAAGCAGAAAGACAACAGGTACCAGGTAAGGAAGCCTGTTTAGACACTAAAGAAGGGAAGGCTTCATTTGGTTGTAGTCTTGTTGGTTGGATAGTGCAAAGAAGTCAGTGACTGTGATCTCATTTACTCTGAATAAAGTAAAACTATTTTTGGAGGGGGCAAGGCACATCCTGACTTTTAGTGAGGGTGCAACTGACTTTTTCTTATTCCAGTAGATTTTAAGATTCAGTGGTCAAGAGTATAGTTTCTTCTCTTTACCCTGCTGGGTACAATACCTGGGTGTATTTTATTGCAGAATTAAAGAATAAAATTCTTGAGCTATGAGTACAGGTTTAGAGGAAGAGGGTGATACATTCTATTTGAAGGAGAGGTGACACAAGGGCCAGCTAAGCCTGACTTTCAGAAATGACTGTGAATTTGCCAAGCAGCTAAGAGACAGTCCAGGCCGAGGGAATAGTTAGTGTTCAGGGCCATGGCAGTATGGCAGAGCATACTGCTGTATTACAGATGTGCAAATTACAGGTGGAGGGACTAGTAGAGAAAGATTTGTGACGGCCTAATGATGAAGGAATTTGCATGCTGTGTGAGGAACATGAACCTGACCTAGCATCTGGGTAAGCACTAAAGGCTCCTGCAGGGGCGAATGAGCATTCAGCATCACGTGATTGCTACTTACTTTTTTGTGTTTTGTGTAGATGCGTCTCTTCTTTTTTGTGTTTTCTGAATTCTGTAATTATTAGCAGACTTCAAACAAGGATCATCTTCCAAAATTTTGGATCTATTTAAGACCTTCATCAATTTTCAAAATTATATTTCTAAACTAGTTTTACTTCTTGCAAATTTAGTAAAATTAAACTTTTTTGGTGGTTTTTATTTTAGCCTAATAAAGATGTTGTGGAACAAATGGAAAAATGGTAAGAGTTTAAAATTTTCTTTTTGAATTTTGATGACTCACTTCTGCCAAATTTGAGATAATAGAATAAACTATAATACATTCATCTAGATTCTTACATAGTGTTCAGGGTCATGGCATTATGGCAAAAATGCATATTGTAATGGAAGAGAGTATGGTAAGCTATTGATTACTTGGGATTTACATTATGGTTTGTGGCACTGATTTTACTTGTTTAGGCTAGCATGTGAGTATGCATTACTTGACAACATTTCATTTATTGGTAAAGAGGAAGCACCTCAGACTATGATGAAAGATCCTCAGAAACATTTCTAGAATTAAAAATTTATAAGAAAAGATGAATAGAGGAGTTGATCTATATAAAATATTTAGGAATGGTATCATTTACCTTGAAAAATAGTTCATACATGTGTTTTAAATTTATAATTTCAGCATTCAAGAAAAAGACGAGAAGTTAAAAACTGTAGAAGAATTACTTGAGACTGGACTTATTCAGGTGGCCACTAAAGAGGAGGAACTGAACGTAAAGCATTTTGCAGATTTCTTTTCCTTGTGGTTATTCAGTGAACTTGAAGGAGTTTCACTGTAATTTGTGTGAGGCTTCTCCCATAGTTTTTAACTTAATATTAGTTTCATGTGTACATTTATGTAATGTCTTTCAATTAAGTTTAATATTTTTTTAGAAATTAGAAAATACATAGTTGTAGCATTCACTGCCTTATGAGGTCATACCACTGCTGTAGTTTGTAATATAAGCTTCCCCGCTTGTACCCATGTCCAAATTATGATAAAATTATAACTAGCAAACTTTGTACATTCATGAAATGGTATTGGAGGCCAGAGAAAGAAGAGATTGGCATAGTATTTTATGGTATAATTAGCTTTACTAACTTTATTGGGAAAGGGTTGCTTGAAGAAGTAAGTTAAAAGGTGTATTTGAATTTAGGGAGAGTCATGGCTTAATTCACAGATTGTATATGATGTATCTTTGAGGTTCAGTTATAAGTAGAAATATTTGTGGGTGTTATTGAATTACAATAAAAATCTATTTGGCTGGCTATAAAAGTTACAGAATTATAGACATAGGGAAAAATTGGGAGTTTGAGCCTTCAAGAGAGGAAAAGAAGCAGCTAAAGAAAAATGAGAAGTTAGTGTGTCTTGAAACTAGCCACTTCTTCAGAAAAAAAAAGTTGTGCTTATGTGTCTTTGAAAAAGGCAATAAGAACAGAAAATTCATCTCTGACGAAAGAAGTTCAAGACTTAAAGGCTAAGCAAAATGATCAGGTAATGTATACAGTAATTCCTGCAACTGTTCTCTTTTTTATACAGTGAGCAAAGTTGTTATATAAAACCATAACAAGTCTTGTCTGCTCCTCCTTTTCCAAGGCGGAACTTGTCAGTTATAGTGTTAATCTGTGAACAATTGATTATCAGTAATGGAAGCTGCAGTTTATTGGATACTGACTGTATGCTGGATACTGTGGGGAGTACACTAGGATGGGATGTTATTGCTTCTTACTATAGTGACAAAAATGTTTGGAGTATACAGATAGAAATTATTAATAAGACTCTAATAAAAGAGGCTGCCTCAAATGAGGCAGTTACCTAATTGTGTTTTCTCATTTTTTGGTAAGAATTATTAATCAAATAATTTTGACATCTATCTAATGATTTTTTCTTTTGGCCTTCTTCTAAGTAGCCTTAAGTCTGCTTGTTTTCAAAATGCTATTTATTTTCATCATTATGACATTGGAAAAAATCTTACAATAATTAATTTTGGCTTTTCCCATTTGGATTTTGGTATAATGGAAATTGAAGGATAATGTACTTTTCTACTATTGACCCATTTAAATTTTGAGCACATAACTAAATAGGATACTTTCCTATCTCCAGGTTTCCTTTGCATCTCTCGTTGAAGAGCTTAAGAAAGTGTAAGTGATAACATTATTATAAGCTGGGTTTTCTTTTTTGGTCAGTTTTTTTTTTTCTTTTTAGTGCTCCTAAGTCTGGTTTTATTGTACACTTGGGTCGGCTGTTGTGTGTTAGTTTGACTTTCACTCTATAGTTTTTTATTGATGGAATGAGGAAACTTAGCTGGGCTTTCCCAAATTCCGTATGATTTTTTTTTTTAAATCGACTTCCATAATTGATTCTATTTATTTTCTTAGGATTTCAGATTGTTAATTTTCTGGTTCTACAGTAGGAACTATTAAAGAATAGGTTATGTTGGATAGAAAGATCTATGCATCCTCTTCTTGAGGTGTCTGTAAAGTTTGATGCCATAACTGTAAAGAAGTTGAGCTACAGTTTGCAGAACCTGAGAGGCCAATATTGTTGAATGGAACTTGATTGTCCCTCGTGTTCCTCAGGTTAAAAATCTTGTATTTCATATGTACTTTTGAAGCATTTAACCATCTTCCTGTGTACATAGGCTTCAGCCATCTGTTGAGGGAACTTTGTATGTTTTTTGTCCTGCTCTCTCTACAGAGATGCTGGTCTTTTACTTAAAATAGGAAGAGATTGATTTGTAGAGCATTTTCATTATTTGGTGCTATTGTTGTATCTTAGTTGGTGATTTCTATTTACATTAATACTACATTTATTTAAGGATTCATGAAAAAGATGGAAAGATCAAGTCTGTGGAAGAGCTTCTAGAAGCTGAACTTCTCAAAGTTGCTAATAAGGAGAAAACTGTTCAGGTATTGGGAGACTGAGAACTGTGTTTTATTTTTTGTTTATCAACTTTAGTCATTATCATTTTTTTGTTTGTGTTTGTCTGTGCATTGCATTTTATGTCAATTTCTATGTTTCCATTGTCCAATCTTGTCTGTTTTGTCATTGTCAAGGATTTGAAACAGGAAATAAAGGCTCTAAAAGAAGAAATAGAAAATGTCCAGCTTGAAAAGGCTCAACAGGTAAAAATCCCAGAGCCATAGCATGACAGATCTGTTAGTGTGTGTGTAATTTATGAGCTATCTGGTTTTTATCTTGTTACTCAGAAAAGCCTCTTAGTAGTGTGCTGTAAGAATATTGGGCTATTTGCTTTTTTTAAAATTTATTTTTGCCTGGTTTGAAAAAGTAGTCTTGATATTTTAATGTCTTAAAATTTTTAACCATTAAAGGTTATTTTCTAGAAAGTTTTTTGCATTAATGTTTCATTTTAGTTTGCCAACTTAAAAAAAAATGAAACACAAAACACTTTGGTAAATTTTTTTTAACCAACCCCCCTTTTGAAAAAACTGTGGACCAGAATGTCTTGTAGAATAAATATTGCTCCACCTTCGCCTATAGATGTACAAAGTACAAGTTTCATTGGGGATTTTAGAGGTAGATGTGATTACTGGAAGTGGATAGGTTTTGATGATTTTAATTTGATAAGGCGTCCTTGAAAAAAATGATGAGATTACATTGAAGAGATAATTCATCTAACAGATTCATTCAACAATATTTATTGTGAAAGCACTGTACTAATAATTGGAGGTAACGTATTGAACAAAACAAGTATGATGAAAAAATCATACTTCTCTAATAGACCGAGCATTCAGGAAAGTCTCCTCCTGAGGAACTGACATCTAAGCCAAGATAGAAAGGAACTATGAGAAGAGAGTCGAGCATAAAAGGTGTTACTGGACTGTGTTTGATTTACAAAAGAGAGAGAGAGAGATAAAAGAAGGATGATATAGAGTACTGTTGAGTAGCTTGTGGTGAAGACTGGGATGGAGGAGGGAGGGCAACAGCTACGTGGAGAGTTAGTCTTATAATTGTCACAGTTGTAGAAGTATCACATTGTTTAGACTTCTTTATAACTGTCTTGCTTGGCCCCTCCCCCCTTATATCTTTACTTTATTACTTTTACTGTCATTGGAGTCAAAGGAAGGTAAAATCAAAACACATCTCATTTTGGCATGAAAAATTCAGCTACCTCTTTGTAATTTAAAGAGTACATCTTGTTGAGACTTATATCACAAAGCTTAGTAAGATAAGTTGAAACGAGTATGAATTGCTTTTTCTGTCCTTTATATTTCAGTTATCTGTCACTTCTCAAGTTCAGGAGCTTCAGAACTTGTAAGTACCATTTCTCTCATTTCCCTTTAGCATTTTTTCCCCCACAAGTTGAATACTAGTATTACTAAAATCATAGGTTCTTTTTATTTGCTTTCAAGTAATGTTTTTAAAAATATCAGATTATTTCAAGGGGCCTTACGGTCTTAAGTTTTTCATTAGGCTTTACATAAGGTTTTAGGCCGAGCTGGGTGGCTCAGCCTGTAATCCCAGCACTTTGGGAGGCTGAAGCGAGTAGCTTGCCTGAGCCCGTGGGTACGATACCAACCTGGGCAACTTGGCGAGACCTCGTCTCTAAAATAAAATAAAATAATTTTAAAAAATTATCCAGGCGTGGTAGCGCACGCCTGTGTTCTGGCTACTTGGAAGGCTGAGGTGGAAGGATCGCTGGAGTCAGCAAGTTGAGGCTGCGGTGACTGGGAGCGTGCCACTGCACTCTAGTCTGGGCGACAGAGTGAGACTCCAACTCACCAAAAACAAAAACAAACCAAAAAAAAAAAAAATATATATATATATATATGTTTTTTGTGGGCAGGAGGTAGGCTGGAAAGTTTTATTTTTCATGATTTATAATCTGAATATGACCTTAAACTGAGATGTTACTCTGTTTCCGTTTTAATAGACACATGAAGCACCTTGGTGTATATTTCACACCCAAGTCAGTTATAGTGAATTGTCTGGACTTGCTTGTGTTGACTTAAACAGGGTCATATATGTTAAAGGTAGAGCTACCCTCACTTCTGGACCTTCAGTGGTAGAATGCTTTTTTTAAATCATTTTATACTCCCTAATTTGATTATGCCTCCAGAGTCTTGCATGACTTTATACTTAAGAAAATTTTGTTTATCTTAGTCAGTTTGGACTGTGAGTGCTACCTATAGTATACTTTTCCAGTCTCTAAGATTTTTTGCTTTTCATGATCATGTAATATTTTCACTTATAGTTCTGATTGATTTATTATCAGATTAAAAGGAAAAGAGGAACAGATGAACACTATGAAGGCTGTTTTAGAAGAAAAAGAGAAAGACCTAGCCAACAGAGGGAATTGGTTGCAGGTAAGACGTTAAAAACAACCGTAAAGAATGACCTTTTATACATGAATATCAGTTTAGTTTATGCCTTTTCTTTTTAAGGATCTTCAGGAAGAAAATGAGTCTCTGAAAGCACATGTTCAGGAGCTTGCACAGCATAACTTAAAGGAGGTATTGTGTAAACACATCACCAGCATACCACACAGAGGATGTGACGTTTTTATTGAAAGTTCTAGGAAGAGGCTAATATGTTCTGAATTTCCTTGCCAGAATATTTATGTTGTACTATATTTTTGTTGTTGCTAAAACAAGTTAACTTTTATTCCTGTCAAGTCATAATTAATTGCCTGGTTTGTCAACCTAAGCCTAAAAGCATTTCCTCATCCTTACTTTTTCAAATAGAATCTAAAGCTTGTCCTTAACTATCTGGTTAATTAACAGATTAATCTGTAATCCCGCAAGAAATAGTAAAAATTGTTTAAAAAAGAAGACTCATTCCGCTTCTGTTATACAAATGCCCTAATCTTAAATTTACCACATATAATTACACTTTTTGTTTTTATTGGTAGGTGACTTTATGTATGTTATAGTACCTTCATTTGTTTAATGTTGGCATTAAAAATGTGACTTTGTCTCTTAGGCATGTTCTGCATCACAATTTGAAGAACTTGAGATTATGTAAGTATTAAGTATACCTTAAGCCAGCATTTTGAAGAGAAACTTCTCATTTTTTTCTAAAATGTGCTTGAATAGTATGGTGGGTTTCTTGTATAAATAGGAATTATAGTCCAGAGGCACATAAGCTGAGTCTGTGTTTGGTGCAGTAAAACAAAGGCTTTTTCAATACAGTCAAATACCTAGAGACTTTATCCTCTTCAAATCCATTAAACCCATTTTCTCAATATTCTTTCTGCAAATGTAGACTGCAAATGTAGACTGTTTGTTTTTTTTTAATAAAGTATGCAGTTATTGTAAAGTGAGATTAAATTCATTTCAAATTAATGTCACTTTAGTATTTGAAAGAATAACATCTCTGAATTAACCAGGAGATAATCTTAGCCATAATCTTGATAATGAATATTAAATCTATAATGGTAACTTATTTATGGGGGAAATAGGATTCATCATAACAGTTATCCTTTGCTATATGGTAAAAGTCTTGAATTTAACCAACATAGGTTGTGTCAGTTTTTGTAGATGTTCTTCCTAGATGGTTTTTTATTCTATGAAGTCTGTTGTTTAAGCTCTGTCAGGCTACTGTGGTGAGGAAGGGTATCAGGACCTCATCTTTTTGGCCCCCTATAGCATTGCTTTCAATGGATTTTTCTTTGATACCATGAGTCTTTATTGATACCTGTTTTAAAGAAATGCCTCCTTTAAAATTGTCTTTTAAAAAGTAAGATGTTGATGATATTTATCATTATAATTATAAAAGCAAGGGAGATAGCTATTTTTTGGTACCAAGATGGACAACTAGCTTATCTTTGTGTAACTGTCAGGGTGCTTATCTCTTATTTACTTAGAACAACTAGAGACATATTTGTGACCTACTTACAGTAGATGTATAGATCATTAAAGCATGTAATTTTAGGTTTATTTCTGTCCTACATTTTCCTTGCCTGTATCTTTCTTAAATTAATAGACTTTATTTTTGAGGGGGGAGCAGTTTTAAGTTTGTAGGAAAAAAATGAGAAAAAAAATACAGAGTTTCCATATGCCCCTTTCCATTTCCCCTTATTAACACCTTGCATTAGCATGATACATTTGTTACAATTGATGAGCCAATAGCAATGCATTGTTGTTAACTGAAGTTTATAGTTTCCATTAGGGTTCACTTTTTGTGGGTTTTAACAAATGTATAATAACATTTATAGTATCATATATCATAGTATCATACAGAATAGTTTTACTGCCCTAAAAATCTCCTGTGTGTCACCTATTCATCACTTCCTCCAACACACTATCCTCCCTCCCCAACCAATGATCTTCTTACTGTCTTCATATCTGCCTTTTCCAGGAAAAGGCAAAGTTGGAATCATATAGTATGTGGCCATTCCTGCTTGGCTTCTTTTACTTAGCAATACGCATTCAGAATTTGCCCTTTCTTTTCATTCTTTAATCCTACTCTTCATGTATGCTGTTTTGTCATTTTCATATAGAGTTATAAGCATCTTGAAATTCTTTCTCAGTTAAGGTGGAATAAGAAGTTTTCAACTCAACAGATATTTGAGACTTTGCCTTTTGCTACTGGGGATACTGAGATGGATAAGATGGGTTGCTTCCCTGAGGAAATTGTTAAACTGATCATTTTCATAGTGATAAGTGTTATGTTAGGGTCTATTGCTTAGGATGACAAGGGTAGTTGAGATTCACTTGGGCCTAGATAGAATAAGACTCACATCAACATTAGGTAAATGAGAACCAGATTACATTCTATGTAGCATCTCTTCAGCACAAGGTTTAGACATACTATATTTCCAGGGTCAGCAAATTATGGTTAAGATTCTTAGGGGCAAAACGCATTTCATTTTAAGTGATAATTTGATAATTAATTGATGAAATACACTTTTGCTCTTAGTCTTTGTTTTAGAGTTTTTTCCTAAATAAGGCCATATTTGCTTAACAAATATTAAACATGAAGTAAGGTATAGCAATTTTAGGATGTACTTGACTTTGAGTAGGATGATCCTGGGAAATAGTGCCTTTTAAAACAAACTTGTGAGTTGGTACATTATGGGGAGAAAAGCTGGTAGGTGTTGTTTCTGCTGACTGTTTCTTGGTAGTGATAGTGGAGTCTGGTTTTTCTTTCTAATGTACATTAGTAAATATGAGTCTTTATAAACATCTAGGTTGAAAGAAAAGGAAAATGAAATGAAGAGAATAGAAGCTATGCTAAAAGAGAGGGAGAGCGACCTTTCTAGCAAAACAAGGCTGTTACAGGTGAATATGGTTACTTAAAATTAATTACCATGTGAATTATTGTCTTTGTATGTTAAAAAAAAAAATTTACCTGTTACAAAAGGAGATAGAATACAGAGCCTGCCCCCTCACTCCAATACTAAGTCTCATTGCTCAGCGATAACAACTACTAACAATTGTTAGTGTACCTTTTGGAAAAATACCATGCATAAAATGTGTGTATGTATATATACTTACTTATTTTTAAAACATACTATATTTAACTGTACATATTTTTGTATTTTTTTGCCCCCTCACCCCCTAGTTTACAGTATTTTATGAGATCTTTTTATGTAAGCATATTTCTACCTTTAATAGCTAATAACATTGTATGGTTGTATCATTGTTTATATAACTAGTCCCAGCTGGTGGATGCATAGGTTATCTAGGGCTGTTTTTCCTGTTACAAACAATGCAGCAGTGAATATCCTTGCACACATATTTTGAATATTTTTGCTAGTATATCTGTATTATAAATTCCTAGAAGTGAAATGCTGGGTCATGGTTTATGCAGGGTTTTTGTTTGTTTGAAAGAGATGATAGTTTAAATAGAAAATCAGTATCTTTTCAACTTCATGTAGTTACTATTTAGAGTGCTTACAGAACATTGATTTGAAGTGATAGTAAATGTATGGATGCTTGCATCGTCCTGGATTAGTCTTGTTCATGTTTCATGCTTCGAGGGTTCAGCTTATCACATTCCCCCCTCCCAAGTAGATTCCATGTAAATTTTGTTAAACAATGCCACTTTCCCCTCCAAAAGTGTTTTTACTAATTTACACTCTGACCAACTAAGGGCCAATTTCCTCTTCTTCCCCAACACTGACAAAGATGAAAACATTAGATAGCATGTGCAATAGATGATAGGATTATTTTTAGTTGGCATCTGATTATGAGAGAAGTTAAACATTTCTGCACATATTGCTTAGTTTTTCCACTTTTTTCCTCTGGGTTGATTTTTTTTTTCTTACTAATTTTTAATATCTTTTTTGTATGATAAGGACAGTTAACCTTTTGTCATTATATGTGGTGATTTATTTTCCCCGGTTTTTCTTTTGACTTCATTTGTGTTTTTCCCTTTTGAGAGTTTAAAACTTTTATATACTCAAATATAAGTAATCTTCCCAGTTTTAAATCTTGGGAAGAAAGCTGTCTCTTATTCTATGATCATAAAAATATTTTCATGTTTTCACCTAATACATTTATAATTTATTTTTTTGTTTAGCCTGTGTATATATAATTTATTTCAGTAAGCTGTGCGAATAACATTCTAGCCTGTAAAAAAGAGAAGGCTAACCACATTATTAAATAATCCATCATTACTACAGTGGTTCTGCTTCCCAGGGAACATTTCTCAACATTTGGGGATGCTTTTGGTTGTTACAGTTGGGGGGAGGATGCTGCTGCATCTAGTAGCTGAAGGTCATGGATGCTACTAAATGTCCCACAGAGAATAAATAGGACAGCCCCCTCAACAAAGAAATATCCAGCCCAACACATCACTAAGTCAAGGTCAAGAAACTTTGCCCTATTGATTTGAAATGTCATCTCATATTATATTTTTAGAGGTGTTTGGGTCTATTGCTGGGTTCTGTTCTGTTCCTTTGAGCTGTGTCCACTTCCAGACTACTATTATATTTTTAATAAAGTACTCTCATTTTATCCTAAGTTTTAATAAAGGGCTTATTATACCCTTTTAAAACAACTACTGTTTTGGAATTTTTTAAAGCTTGTATGATATGTTTCAGAAGTTTATGTGAAAAATAAAAATCTCTGTTTAGGTACTCATTTTTAATTTTTGTTTAAATAGATGGTACAAGATGAGAACAAATCATTTAAATCCCACATTGAGCAGCTTAAACAACAGAACTACCAACAGGTAAGTAATGTTAGATGTCTTGCATTTCATTGTAGTAAAAAAAATTATACAACCAGTGTCTTTCTATATATATTCTTGCCATTTTTTCATTTTCATTGAGAATAAAATACACGTTTTATTTGTAAGTTTTTCAGATTTCCTATAAAACAAAGCAATTTGCTATGCCATAGCCAAGATAAAATAAAACTTATGAAGTATATACACAAGTACTATATCAATTTAGACTGTAGTACAGCACTGTTTTGTATCTGTGTGTATGTTTTCTGGTTATAGTAGTTTCATTTGGAAGATTATAGTCATCAAGGACTGTATACTCTTGCATATTATGTATAATTAATTTTTGGTTGTATGTGAGGAAATTAACATTCAGTTGTTTTTCTTTTGATTTCATTTAGTGTTTTTTGTTTTTGTTTTTCACTTTTGGAAGCCTAACACTTTTATGTAGTCAGATATGAATTGAACAGCATAAAAATTAAAGGTATTACCTCAGTACTTTGCACATAGTAGGAAATTGATAAAATACTATTAAATGAAGAGTTTGCTTACTATGTAGTGACAATGAAGATTGGATTTAGCATTCAGTACATTTTATAAATTATGTGTTTTTATTAAAATTACCAGAGTAAGCCAGGTGCAACGGCTCATGCTTGTAATCCCAGCACTTTGGGAGGCAGAAGTGAGAGGATTGCCTGAGTCCAGGGGTTTCAGACCAGCCTGGGCAATTTGGCGAGACCCTGCCTCTACAATAAATAAAAAAATTAGCCAGATGTGGTGGTGTGTACCTGTAGTTCCAGTTACTTGGAAAGGCTGAGGCAGAAGGATCACCTGAGCCCAGCAGGTTGAAGCTGCGATAGCTGTGATTGTGCTAACCACACTCCAGCCTGGGTGATACTTCACCTCAAAAAAAAATTTTTTTTTTTTTTTCTGGATTAAAGTCAAGGTGACTGGCATATGGAATAAATGGTATTTTTATTTTTATTTTTGGTGTTGCTTTCGTTTATATCTGAGAAGAACTTTAGTTTTTTTTTTTTTAAGTCTTCTAAAAAGCTTTATTTTGAAATAACATTTAACTCTTTTAATAGGCATCTTCTTTTTCCCCTCAAGAAGAATTATTAAAAGTGTAAGTAATATGTTTGAGTCATGGTTTGGGAAGTGGAAATTATTTTTATGTGCTTAAACATTTTTCAGATAAGCAATTTATTGTAACTGCAAATGGTCACCAAATTTTCACAGTTCTATTTGTATATCTTGCACTGCAGATTAGTAGAGCTTAGCTCTGCCTTTGGCTGAGTAAGGTGGCTTTTTTATGGTATTTAGATTTTTTGGAATGTTTTGTTGAGGGAGATGTTTGTTTTTAGGCATTAGAAGACATCCAGTCAAATTAAACCCTACCTTGAAGACTTTACTAGATCACCTTTGGTTATCTCAATTATCCTGAGTCCTCTTTCTTCTAGTTATCATTGTGTAATCGAATTTTGATTTAACTTCATTTTTTTAAGAAAATGTGTAGTCTTTACAGTTGTCTCATTTAAGGAGACCTTTTTTTACTGAGACATTTTTCTTATCGGCCTGTAATTTTTCTCTAAGAGGCTATATTTCAGAGCATGTCATTTCAGATAAATTAGTATATTTAAACATTTTAAATGTCAGCCATATTAAGTGTGCTAATGGGAGATGTAAGGAATCTCAGTGTTTTTCATCTTGGCCTAATACATACATACGTGTGTGTATGTATAAAGACATTCCTTTAAAAGTGTGAAAATAGCTCTTAATTTGAGGGCCATTAAAAACCAGTCTGTAGGGTGGCCTAAAGCCTGAGATTACCAACCCCTTATATTGTGCTTTGTTCTTAGGGAAGAGCTATTTGTGTTCAGCTTTCTATCCAGCCACTTACAACTAGAGCATAATTTGATTGTGAGTCTTTGACATTGCTTTCTGCATTTCTTGAAAATAATTAATTCATTGAACAGTACCAGAAAAAAAATGTGAAACTTGAGATTGGTGTGAAAATGACAAGGAAGCACCTAGCTCACTTTTAGTATTTAGTACTATTGTTGTGGGTTAGTCACTGAGTCATAACTGACTTTTTTGCCTTCTGGAAAAATATATATATTTAAGGGACTGTTTCTATATTGCTTTTAAGTCTTCTGAAAATTGCTACTGTACTTACCCAGGTAAAAAGACTACAACAGTTCACAGATTCATGAACTGTCTTAGGGGTAAGATTTCTCTTTAGCACAGACCTCAGTGTGTTACGTTTTTTGTAGAAACATTTTAAAAATCGTTTCTGAGCCGGGCTTGGTGGCTCAGCCTGTAATCCTGCGCTTTGGGAGGCTGAGGTGAGTGGTTTGCCTGAGCCTGTGGGTTCGAAACCCACCTGGGCAACTTGGCGAGACCTCATCTTAACAATAAATCAAAAATTAGCCGGGTGTGGTAGCGCACGCCTGTAGTTCCAGCTACTTGGAAGGCTGAGGCAGAAGGATCGCCGAAGCCCAGCAGATTGAGGCTGTGGTGACCGGGAGCGTGCCACTACACTCTAGTCTGGGTGACGGAGTGAGACTCCAACTCAAAAAAAAAAAAAAAAATTCGTTTCTGAAGTTAAGAATTCATAGGATGGACTTTCTATGGTAAACAATTACTAAGCTATTAAGTTAATGCACCTTTCAAAGTATCATTTAGTTGTTGGGTTTTTTGTTTATTTGTTGTTTGTGGTAGTAACAAATGTTCATAGGTAGGAATCTAAGTTGTATTACTCTTTATCTAAAATTTGGCTATATGTATTCATATCCTGGTTTAGAATTTCAGAAAGAGAGAAAGAAATAAGTGGTCTCCAAAATGAATTAGAGTCTTTGAAGGATGCTGTTGAATACCAGAGGAAGAAAAACAATGTAAGTAAACCTTTATCAGAATGAAGCTTTTCACGTAGAAATATGGTTCAGGGATTTTTAAATTTGTATCTACTTTTACTTTAGACTTCTTAATCTTTGTAAGAAAATACTATTTTTTTGTGTGTAGCTTTTTGGGGGGCATTATTGGAGTAATCATTTAATTGGAGAGCAGATTATTTTTATAGTAAGTAAAGAACCCAATTCTTACACTTATGAATATCATTCTAAATATTGTGGCTATAATTATTATACTTTTAGTTTTTTTAACTAAAAATGCAGTTGATTTTTTTGTTGAACTTTTTTTTATTTTTATTTTTTGAGTTGGAGTCTCACTCTCACCCAGACTGGAGTGCAGTGGCCACTCCCGGCCACCGCACCCTCTACCTGCTGGGCTCTGGCGGTCCTTCCGCCTTAGCCTTCCAAGTAGCTGGAACTACAGGCGCGCACTACCACACCCGGCTAATTTTTTTGATTTATTGTAGAGATGAGGTCTCGCCAAGTTGCCCAAGCGGGTCTCGAACCCGCAGGCTCAGGCAGTCCACTCACCTCAGCCTCCCAAAGCACGGGATTACAGGCTGAGCCACTGAGCCTGGCTCTTGTTGAACTTGTATTTGGAAAATTATTTTTTCAGCTCAGAATTTTAAAATCAAAGATATTTCCTCTTACTTAGATTGGACTGGTCTGCTTGTAAACTAAAAGTAATGCCACTATTCAAATCCAGTATGGTCAATAATTATTTTCAAAGCCTCCTGAAACCTCTTTTTTTTTTTTAAACTAAGAGGTGGTTCATTCATATTTTGGTAATCAAAATGTTAGATGCCCAGAACCTGAATAAATGTATACTTAAATAAGAACTGATAGTGCTTTAAGAAATACAAACCCTATTACTTTCTGAATAGACAAACAATGCATTTAGGTGAATTTCTTAAGTTTTCTGATATCAGAAAGTGACACCTATAAGTAGAATCTAAGCGTTTTTGCTAGAAAAGGAATTCTTACACATAAAAATGTGACTGCTATGACTTGAGCAAGGCTAAAATGTCATTGCAATCTAAGGGGGTGCTGCTATAAATGGGTATGTGTTTTCTATTATGAGTCAAATTTTTCAAAGGCTGTGTTAAATTGTTAATTTTAAAAGTTGGCATTTTCTTGCACTCCTGAGTTTGTCAAAATTAGGTATCTGAATTGACCTTTGTGTGTTTGTGTAACATTACTAATGGTATTGCTTAGCCATAAAACTTGAGGTGAACTTGTCGATACACTGCTAGCGTCCTAGCTGTCTTTTATTATCGGGATTCTGAGATGAGGAGGGCATGGTAATGCCAGTCTAGTACAGCAACAGTGGCAGCAGCGCTGGAGGCGTTGGCTGTGTGAAAAGAGCCAAGACACTGGAGTCCAGCTGATTGCAGCGTCCGGCCATTCTAGTTCTGCCCCTTCATTTGCTGTGTGTACTTGGCCATGTTTCTTAACTTACTTGAGCTGTGGTTTCCCCAACTATAGAATGGGAATAAATACCTCATGGGGTTGTTGCAAGGATGAGAATTTGTGAAGTGCCAACTACAGTGTTTGGCATGTAATTAAGCATTTAATAAATGGTGATTATTGGCTTTTAATTTTTTTGTTGTTGATTTTTGTCTGTTTAGATTTCTAATTCTGAAGAACGACTGAATTAGAGTGCCTGTCTTTATATTTGCTAATGAAATGCTATTAAAATTCAGATCTTTCAGATCTCAGTTTTTGATGACCTCTGTTTCTCTTCCAAAAGAAGGCGTTTTCTAGCTTTCCAGCCTTGCCTTTTGCCTCTGTCAGCTAGCTCATTCATGTCAAATTGTTTTGTGGCATAAGCATTTGGCCACAAAAATACAGAACACAGTGAGTTACAACGGCGGTCATAAGTAGATTTCAAACGTGTTAATTGTATTGAAACATCATTAGAAAAAAAGAGAATTATGCTGCAGTGGAAAGTGCCATGAGTGATATTAGGCCTTGTCTAAAATTCACATGAGGAACCTTTTGTAATTCTTTTATATTTGCTTTGTCTTAATCCTCTAACGTTTAGTGTGCCTGAAATCATACTTGCAAACTTGGTTTGTGTGCTTACTTTTGAATATTTTCTTCTTTGTCATATGTGCACAGTAATTATTGTAAAAGTTGGCATATTTGGTGTATATACTAAAACATAGAAAGTGGGCATCTTTATTTTCTCATTCGAACTCTAAACATTGCTTTTTATTTTTTGCTAATTTGCATATTTTCCCATGGAAATAATTTTGCAGTAACCAGCATTTAAATGCAGTGCAAAATACTGATGAAGTAAAAAGCGTAACTCTTTCAATAATGGATAAACTGAAATCATTCTTTCTAAAAATGATTAGGACCTTCGGGAGAAAAACTGGGAAGCAATGGAAGCATTGGCATCAACTGAAAAAATGCTGCAGGACAAAGTGAACAAGACTTCCAAGGTTGTAATGCTAACTCCTAGAAACAATCTGCTGAACAGAGAAAATCTGCAGCTTGTCTTAAAATCAGACTAAAGCATTTGATTTTGCTGCAATTTAAATATAAACTCCTTGTCATCCACATTTGTCATCTTGACCATCTTTGCTTTTTCATCTACTCCTTGAATCTTTAATTTTGGGCATGCTGATTTGTTGTGATTGCCTAATTGTTTGGACTTTGTTAGGCACTACTTTAAACTGCAGAGTCTCAAAAGACCTTTGTTAACCTCTTGTTAGACAGTATGTACCTCTTGGGTTTGTTAAGAGGACCTTTGTGAAAACTCTGAACCAAACAAATCTAACTGAATTAACAAACATTTGCATGTATAGGATGTACCGTAAACTGGATTGGGAATGGCCTACCAAGTTGTCGCAGATAAGGTGGAAAAGTGAGAAAAGTCATATTTGGGTGTGTTGCTGGGGATGATTCATTAGAGGCGGTGGACTCAAACTTTCTATATTGTTGGATAGTAATGACATACGTGTGATGTTCAGTGTGGAATATTAGTATCAAGGGATAATTCTCTTGACCATAGGGTAAAGTATTCCTGAAATATATTGCCCCCTCTGACTTCAAAACAATGGAGGACATTCTCCTTGAGCTCAGGTTGTTTTGCTGGGTATGAAGATTTCTAATGAATTGTAATTGAGAAGTTGTTTTTAAAGATTGGAGAATTAAGCCGGGCTCGGTGGCTCAGCCTGTAATCCCGCGCCTTTGGGAGGCTGAGGTGAGTGGATTGCCTGAGCCCGCGGGTTCGAGACCCGCCTGGGCAGGCGAAACCTCATCTCTACAATAAATCAAAAAAATCAGCCGGGCGT